>JAHWGI010001437.1:2143311-2279304 GCA_029379305.1 Frankliniella fusca
TATAACTTCTGAGGCCAGCATCATCTCCGGCGTAAAATTTCTTTTCAAACGAGCTCCCATGTGATACTTTGCCATATGGACCCGCCCTTAAATACAACTTCAGACATTTGATTTGATTAACATTCCCACTTCAATATAAATAACATGCGAGCTCGTTTGAAAGGAAACTTTATGCCGGAGATGATGCTGACCTTCAGAAGTTATATTTTAGGTGGTAGTCAAAAAGTTGCACCCCCAAGTGTACGAATGGACATTCAGACATCTACAAATGTACTACATTGGTATACTTGGATTTCCAGACCAGAGAAGATCGGACAAGAACTCAAAATATTTATCTTGGTTGTTAAATAAATGAGGAAAGGGTAGAGCAAGCAGAGAAGTGATTTGGCCTCACAAACATGTTGAACGTTCTGGCTTGCATTCTGGGGGGCAACAGGAGTATCACGCGGCCAGGGCCCTACCCCCAAGAACCGCACCGGGACGAGAGGTGGCAGTGCTGCCAGAAATATTTGGCAAAAACCGCCCAATACATCTGTGTTGAGATGGTGGTATCTCCGCCTGCCTACTGGGCAACTCCCCTGTACTCGAGCACAGATGTTGCCTGGAAGGCATAGGCGGAGGTGTAGTCCCGTTACACACTGAGGGCGGTGTTTTGCCTAACTTTCTGGCAACACTGATCCAAATTAGCTCTGCGAGGGGCTCCGCGGGGCGGGGGAGGAGTGGACCCCGCTGCACGTGTGCGGCCGCGTGGGGGCGGGGCCGGCGGGGCCGGCGGGGCCGGCGGGGCGTCCTGCACTCCTCGCGTGCCTCCTGGAAATCGCCGGTTTTATCGCCACCTTTACGACCCCCTGTCTCCTCCCGGAGCCCGGAGGCCGCGAGCGCAGTCTTATTTCATCTGTCGAGAAGCCAATCGGCTCGGCAATAGGCGCACGTCCTGTCGGTATCGGTCGACACGCGCAGAACCACTCCTTCTTAATTTAATGTCCATCGAATGGAAATAAAAGAAAGATGAAGTGAGTCGCATCTTTTGTTCGCGCAAAGTCATCACTTCCAGGCTCGTGTGTTCTCTCTCATGGACTTCACAAGTCGATTGCCCCCCCGGGAGCGGGCCGGCCCGGCCCGGTCGCATGACATTAGGCTAATGAAGCGTTGCTCCTTGCGGGCCAGAGGCGGGCGTCACAACTCGGTGTGATGCGCCGCTGAGTTACAGGGTTACGGCCGGGGCGGGGCGGGCCGGGCCGGGCGGTCCGCGGAGGAGGCTCGTAGCGGTCATCAGGAGGCGGCGGTCCGGTCCGGAGCCACACCCACGTTTATAGTTGGCGATAACCGCGATAACTACCGCAGGCGGGCGTCGCCGGCAGAGCGAGAGTGAGTGAGAGAGAGAGACCGGGGGGACCTGCACCCGCGGGGGTGTGGCCGGCAGAGCGAGAGTGAGAGAGAGAGAGACCGGGGGGACCTGCACCCGCGGGGGTGTGGCCGGCAGAGCGAGAGTGAGAGAGAGAGAGAGAGAGACCGGGGGGACCTGCACCCGCGGGGGTGTGGCCGGCAGAGCGAGAGTGAGAGAGAGAGACCGGGGGAACCTGCACCCGCGGGGGTGTGGCCAGCAGCAGAGCGAGAGTGAGAGAGAGAGACCGGGGGAACCTGCACCCGCGGGGGTGTGGCCAGCAGCAGAGCGAGAGTGAGAGAGAGAGACCGGGGGGACCTGCACCCGCGGGGGTGTGGCCGGCAGAGCGAGAGTGAGAGAGAGAGACCGGGGGAACCTGCACCCGCGGGGGTGTGGCCAGCAGCAGAGCGAGAGTGAGAGAGAGAGACCGGGGGAACCTGCACCCGCGGGGGTGTGGCCAGCAGCAGAGCGAGAGTGAGAGAGAGAGACCGGGGGGACCTGCACCCGCGGGGTTGTGGCCGGCAGAGCGAGAGTGAGAGAGAGAGAGAGAGAGAGAGAGAGAGAGAGAGAGAGAGAGAGAGAGAGAGAGAGAGAGAGAGAGAGAGAGAGAGAGAGAGAGACCGGGGGGACCTGCACCCGCGGGGGTGTGGCCGGCAGAGCGAGAGTGAGAGAGAGAGACCGGGGGGACCTGCACCCGCGGGGGTGTGGCCGGCAGAGCGAGAGTGAGAGAGAGAGACCGGGGGGACCTGCACCCGCGGGGGTGTGGCCGGCAGAGCGAGAGTGAGAGAGAGAGACCGGGGGGACCTGCACCCGCGGGGGTGTGGCCGGCAGTGCGAGAGTGTGAGAGACCGGGGGGACCTGCACCGCTGCTTTACGCCGCGAGGCACCGTGCTCACTGGACCCCAAGAAAGGTGAACTTGAGGACGCATCCTACCACCGGCGATAGGACAAAACGCGACTTCCGACGGCCATACAACCTTTATCTGCCTCGACATAATTGTGACTTTTGCGCGCCTGCATCCTGTCGCGTCGCCGGCCGGCAGTGACCCGTGACGGAGTCGTTTCGGCAGCCTCCGCCGCGATGAGTCATTTTTGCAGATCCGGTCCGGTCGCACTGCGCATGCGCGCGCGGGATCACTGCCGCCGCCTTTAATAAGGGCAAAAATACATGGATCGGCTTCTCCGTTGTGCATTGGTACTTTTGTTACCAAACCACGCCCATAATATTGGGTCTACAGAGTTGGCGAGACACTCATTACACTCGGAAAGGATTGGCATTGACCGGTATGAAGTTGGTTTTGAGCTCAGGCAACCGCGAGCGTTAAAAAAAGCCAAAATATCGAATGAGCACAGGACCGGGACTTTTCGTAGAGGCGGAGCGTAGCGCAGTAGCAGCGGCGTCCGAGCCCGAGAGAGCCCGGCCTCACTTTGTTACCAAACTACTCCCGCAGTATTGGTCCTACAGTGGGTATTTTGTAAGACTCATTACAGGAAAACAATAAAGGAAAGCCCGTTTTTTAAAGTGAGTATTTATATTACCAACAAATAGTGTCATGCAGGTAAATGTATTGCACTGCAAGACCAGTTTTGGTCCGGCGGCATGTTTAAAAATGTATTTAGTGTACGTTATTCGTAATGGCGATTTTTTAAACAAATGCGCCTGTCAGATTGTTTCACTATTAACTTTATGAGATGATATCTGACTTTTAGATATTTTTTTCTGACTATAGCTGACTTTTTCCTACTTTCTCGGACTATTTTTTTTTTGACTATTTTGCCTTTTTTTTTATTTGAGATGACTATTTTGACTGTAAAATTGACTTTTTTCGAACCCGAGCAATGACTTTTCTGAGTGGCGCCCCCCTGGCCTGCAGGCACCCCCTTGCTCGTAGGGGAGGGGGAGGGGCCTGTTCAGCCCAGCGCGCGGGGGGTGCTGATGTGTGCCGAGACGTAGACACGATGACGTGGTTCCCCAGGGATGCAGCACCTCGTGATCCTGGAGCCGGAGCCGTGGGGCCTGCCGCTGGAGGAGCGGCTGCTGCCGGAGTACCTCGCCGAGCTGGGCTACCGCACGCACGCCGTCGGCAAGTGGCACCTGGGCTACCACCGGCGCGAGTACACGCCCACGCGCCGCGGCTTCCTCTCGCACTTCGGCTACTGGAACGGCTTCCAGGACTACTTCGACCACACCGTCAAGGCCACGGTGAGTGAGCGGGGCAGGAGGGCGGGGTGCGGGGCGGAACCACACGCACTGCGTAAAGGTGCCCCCACAATCAACTCATCGGGAGGTGACGGTGCGAAATTTTGGGTACCAGGAATTTAATTCCTGCTTCCCCCTATGCGCTTGTGCTCTCCGGGTAGGCCGCCACCTTCACATGAGTGCTTGGCGGGCTGGCCTATCCAGTTTGTCGCAGGCGTTCCGCCTCGGTAACGGCCATTGTGGGCGTGCCATTAAGGGACAGACGTGCCCCCCGAGCCTGGGCTGGGCTGCTCTCCTCTCTCTCTCTCTCTCTCTCTCTCTCTCTCTCTCTCTCTCTCTCTCTCTCTCTCTCTCTCTCTCTCTCTCTCTCTCTCTCTCTCTCTCCCCCTCTCCCTCGCACCTCTACGACGAAGCCCATGAGTGCGAGAGAGAGGGACAGGGTGAGGAAAGTGCTAGGCCCCGGTGGCCCCGGCCCCGGCCGCTCTTCGCGCTACTACATCGGGGCCGGGCCGGTTGGGCAAGGCTGCCGAGCAGGAACTTTGCTCTTTTCAAAATTCCCTGTCAAAACTTGGGAAACATCAAAATAACTCGGCTGAATGGCGATGGGGCTGCATAAAAGCTCTGTGAAGGACCCGGGCCTGGGCCTGGGCGGCCTGGGCCGGGTGCAGCACGGGCAACACACTGACCAACCGTGTGTTCAACTCGTCAACACTTGAAAGTGCACAACATCTCTGTTGCACACTTGCATGAGTTGGAGAAAAAGTGTTGAACAGTTAAACACCTAATTTATCCGTCAGTGTGAGAAAGACAGGCATACAGGCATCACTGTGAGGAAAAACTACAATTTAACAACAGTTTTAAACCGTTTTTTCGAAGTACAATAAAAAACTGTTCGAAAATTGTACCCGGTATATGGTAAATTAGTGAGGTACGGTAACGAAAACCGTAAACCGTTAATTGAAAACCGTTGTTTTGTTGTATGATGTACAGTTTTTCTCACAGTGATAGGCATGGGGGCTGGCTGCTTGCGTTTATTCTTTGGTGTTTAACACTAAAGAACATTGTGGAGAGTTTTTCGAGTGGATGTAAATCACAGAGGAGGAAAAAGGCACCAGATTTTGTGCAGCTGTTTTCACCGAGCTTACACGATTCGTATGTACCTCCACAATGTAGACGTAACAATCGCCTGCGTTAATTTATACGTCCAAACCATTGGACGTACTTTCGAAACGCGGCTTCAGTTACTTCCAAACCGCTGTGGACGTATTTGCCGTGGACGTGTCGGTCCTCTACCGATACACGGCCCTACCGTCCCCGGCAGATAATAGTCGTCGTGCCGCTATTCTCACACAGCCGCGGCGCGCTGCACGGTGGCGGCCGGGCCGGCCTTGAGCCTTGAACGCGATTGATGGCATTTGCGTGTCTGTGTCTCCTCCGGACCGGACAGTTCGGCGGCATGGGGGGCTACGACATGCGGCGCAACCTGAGCGTGGCCTGGGACGCGGCGGGCCGCTACTCCACGGACCTGTTCACCGAGGAGGCGGTGCGCCTCATCCTGGAGCACCCCGAGGACCCCGCGGCGCCGCTCTTCCTGTACCTGGCTCACCTGGCGCCTCACACGGGCAACCGCGACGCGCCGTTCCAGGCGCTCGACGAGGACGTGGCGCACTTCGGCCACATCGGCGACCCGGAGCGGCGCGTGTACGCCGCCATGGTGCGGCGCCTGGACCAGGGCGTGGGCGACGTGGTGGCCGCGCTGCGCGCGCGCGGCATGCTCCAGGACTCCGTCATCCTGTTCATGTCGGACAACGGGGCGCCCACGTTCGGCATCCACTCCAACCGCGGCTCCAACTACCCGCTCCGGGGGGTAAGCTGCTACCATCCCGTTTCGGCGGGGAGAAACTCTCGTGGCCCGTGACGCCCGTGACCGGACCTGATCTCTGCGCAGATGAAGGAGACCCCGTGGGAGGGTGGCGTCCGCGGCGTGGCGGTGCTCTGGAGCCCGCGGCTGGCCGCGCCGGGCCGCGTGTCCGACGCGCTGCTGCACGTGTCGGACTGGCTGCCCACCCTCCTGAGCGCGGCGGGAGCCAACGCCAGCGCGCTGCCGGACACGCTGGACGGCCTCGACCAGTGGGACGTGCTCGCCGGCGCCGCGCCTGCACCCTCCCGCCGCCTGGAGGTGCTGCACAACATCGACGACATCGACGGGTACGCGGCGCTGCGCCGGGGCGACTGGAAGTACGTGACAGGTGAGTGAGTACGGGAGTACGGCGCGGAGGGTATAGGCACCCGGGCCGGGGCCCGCAGGAACCATCACGCCAGCTGTTGTCGGCTTGCAGGCAACACGCAGGACGGCGAGGCCGACCACTGGTTCGGCGAGAAGGGCCGCGGGGTGCAGAACCCGCCGTACCCGCTGGAGGCCGTGCTGCACTCCAAGGTGGGCGCGGCGCTGGCGGGGCTGGGCGCCGCCATGCAGATGGAGGGAGCAGGTAAGTTTTGCGGGGCGGGGGGTCCTCCACCCTCCACTCAACCAAAAACGAAATTTTGAAAAAGATTGAAATCAGTGTACACCCTAAAACACAATCAGGAAAAAATCAAGATAAAATCGGGCAAAAAATTAGGAAAAATCAATAAAAATCTCGAAAACCAGACAAACCAGCAAAATTGGAGTAGGCTAGAATTTAAAGAGAAGGTCCCCTCTCTGGTCTGGCAGCGCCCGAGGGCTACTCGCCGCTGACCCGCGCGGCCGCGCTGCGCCTACGCGCCGAGGCCGAGGTGCTGTGCCCGGAGGAGCCGGAGGTCACCGGGGCAGGCGTCGCCTGCAGCCCCACCGAGGCGCCGTGTCTCTTCAATGTCCGCGACGACCCATGCGAGCGCGTGAACCTGGCGGCGTCGCGGCCGGAGGTGCTGCAGAGCCTGGAGGAGGCGCTCCGGCGCCACCGCCGCACCATGCGCGCCCCGGGCAACGTCCCCAAGGACCCCATGGCCGACCCCGCGCTGTGGAACGGCACCTGGACCAGCTGGTGCTCCGAGCAGGACGACCAGGGTCTCGGCGAGGGGCAGCAGCGCGTGCAGCTCACGCTCGCGGCCGCCGCCGTGTCCCTCGCCACGGTGGCCGCGGTGCTGGGGCTGGGGCTCGTGCAGGGCCAGGGGCTCGTGCAGCGGCAGACGTAGCTGCTGGCCCAGAACCCCCACGTACCTGGTGCTCTCGACGACCTTCTCCCGGAGAAGGCGTACCGTGAGCACATTCTTGACTTGACTTGACAAAACCGGGTCACAAATGACCCAAGGTTGTTCACCGACCGAAGCCGGCTACTTGCGAGGCCTTTCCACCAGGGCACGAGCCCGACGCATCGCGCTTGTCTGGCTTCCAGTTGAACCCCACCGGAGGCGGAAAATCGTGGAGCTCTTGAGGCCCTCTGGGAGAGAGCCTGCAACAGCTCGTCTCGATCACGAGTCGTAAGGATTTTTTTGCCTTGGCCCCATTTTCGATTTATTTCATCTTGTCCGCAAGGGAAGGTCAGCTAGTCCATCGAGCGTTACAAAAAAGAATTCGCTTGCCGCTGATGCTCTCTGAAAATTTGTTTCGGTTCGGCCGCGTAACCGCTGCCGCCCTCCTCTCTCCATTCCCTTCGACATTGGTTGAGACCGGACCAAGCTGATGGAGATAATTTACTTAATTTTCTGTGATGCTACTTTTAAGAACTGTGATATATTTCTGTAAAGCATGTTAGTTGTGTGTGGGTTTGAAAAGCACCCTATACTTTGGGCAGTGATCTCAATCAATTTTATCCACTAAAATATATTTTGCTGATAAAGCAACTAGTTTATTGTCCTCTCATCATAGTTGAGTTAATGTAGCTTAAATAAAAATTAATAATATTTTTAAAAAACAAAATACAGTGTTTTATACAGCAAGAGAAAGTTAAAGCTTGCCTTTTTACCCCACACACACACACACACACTCGACATAATTGTTTGAACAGTTAATAATATGTAATTCCAGCACTCAGAAAAGGAAAAAAATAATTTTAATAAAAAATTACATTAACAACCTTTTAATTTTAATTTATATTTTAAAAAGAAAAACAACAACAAAAAACCAGAAAGCCTTAATGACTAGAGCATCATTGAAAAGTCTCATAAAAATCTAAGAAGATACAAGCTTAAAAATAAACATTAGAAGTAAACATAGTGAAGTTGTTCATCTTAGTCAGGATGACCTGTCAGAAAGACCTATTCTTTGAAAATAACATAATGGCCCTTACTTAGTAAATAGCCGAAGTTGACTGGCCAGGAGAAATAAATTTGAAGCTCATTGGCATAGTTACAAATTACCTACTAAGTGGGTTCAATCACTCTGAACCAAACATATCTCACATCTTAACACAACTTACATTTCAAAACTGGCCTATCATTTTGAAGTAAATATGCTTATCACACACAATTAGTAAGATTTAACAATCACTTACAGACAAAATGAGATCACTCGAGTTTAGTGACTACCATATACAGGATACACTGAGCAAATGCCCTGGACAAATGTTGCATTATCAAATAATTATTAAGTACCACTTTCCTTCTTTCAAACAGGAGAAAAAATCCAACGTTTAATTAAAAGCAGTTTTCTACCACAGGAAGCGTTGTGGTTCCTCCATATCAGGCCACTTAATTGTTTTCTGTGAAAAAATCAATATTGTTGATGCATTAACGAGAACATATAATCCCATTTCAGATAGAAGCTGCCAGATTTCAGGTTTTAATATCTGAAGTCTCAGTAACATGTAAGGTATTATGAAATATCTGAATTCAAGTAAAGACTGTGGAACTATGCTTGCTATTAAACAAAAAATAAATCCAACCTGAAAAACAAAATCAGTTCGTTTCAATATACTTGCAATTAAAATGCATCCCAACATGTAGAATGGAGTGATCATGTATCGTGACCACCATTCTCGGTTAATGATACGTCTCCACACATAAAATGTGTAATGACGATTATCTGCCAGTAAGTAAGGATGGGCAATTGTGTTGAAATGAACAATTGCAATAATGAAGAGCATACCAATTGCAGCAGGAACAACCCTACGACGCAATGAGTGATGCAGACTAAAGGCATAAGGCAAAGCAAAGGGTAACATGAAGAAGAGGACAAATACAGAAAAGTAGAGTACTTGAGTTAAATGTAAGGATGCTTGATGAGCTTGCTTGTCACCAACAACTATGCTTCCATTCCATAAAACAAAAACCGTAAATGTTACAACTACAAGGAAATACCCAGTCAATTTCTTGGCCATATTCATGAGGAGAACCTTGCCAGCTGAACTATTGACAAGAGCAACCTGACAACTGTTCATCCATAGTATCTGAAACAAAATATGCAATGCTATCATGATTTAAACTATTATCAAGACTTTCACAAAATCTTTCAAAAGGGGACAACCACTTACTTCTAAATATTTATAGCTCCTCACAACTGGAACAGTAAACTTTTTCTTGTTGATGTACGCATTCTCCTTCAGAATATCGGCAAATGTGAGAAGACTTAGAAAAAGAACCCAAACAATATTAGTTTGCCGAACACAGACAGCCAAAAAGCCTAGAAGAAGAAAAAAGAAACACAGGTGCAATAGAATAATTATTATGATACGTAAAGCTAAGATATAAAAATTGTAGATACTTTCTTACCCGTGAAAGCTGACAGAGCATGACGCTCATGAAGGGAGAGCAAATATGCAAAAAGAATAAGGAATGTGGACATCACATCAGTGTAATATAGGAAGTTAAAAAAGTATAAAACAGGAAACAAACACATGTTAACAGCAGTTAAGAGTCCACGCACAACATCTAGCTCCTCCTGTAATAATAATTTAACAAAAGATGAGTTGAATAATGACATTTAATATAGGAGTACTTGCAATAAATAATGGGAAACAAACATATCTCAGCTACAGTACTTACCTTGTGTCCATGTATCTGACGCAGAAGACTGTATACAACATAAAGCAGACCTGTGCTTAAAATCATGTTGACACTCCGCAATGCATACACAGATGAGCAGAGTTCTGGTTTCGACAAAAACCAAGAGATGGGTTTCAAGAAACCTACAGTCAGAAAGTACAAGCCAGGAAGGGTTGTAATCTTTGGATCCCACTAAAAACATAAAAAAATATATATGTTACGTTATCATAAAATATTTAAATGTATACTTCAGAAAAAGCAAAAGGAAAAAATTCCATGGGTTTGGATGGCGGAATCGTACCGGTACCGGTCGAAAATACTAACCTCTGTAAAATTTCCATCACAATACCGACGAGCTTGGGGTATGTGAAACACTTCATCCAAGTAGGGGTTTGGTTGAGTTTTGTACAAAAATTCGAAAATTGTACAAGTCACACCAAAATAACTACTGCTGACGAGAAGAAACGCCGCGAACAGCCACATTGCTAGACCCGGTACAAACCAACAGTCTTTTTTGCAGGTGCCTGCAAACCGGGCCGACAAGTTTGAGGCTTTTGATTGTTTTGATAACCCTCGTGACGACGACATTGCGAATGAGCATTAAAGAATATTTCAAATTGAAATGCCTCGTTTTCTTTCTGTTTCTGCTAGCAGACAACCAGGAAGCCAGGAACACTTCGCGGTACCAAAATAAACAGAAACTAGAAACAAGTAGGCGGTCGGCTGTGGTCTTTTTGTACTTCAAAACTATGCTAATGAAACACTACATAACAATGTTTTTCCTGCATGGCTCGTTTTGGAATAGAATGCGCATTGAAGAATTTGGAAGAGGTTTATGAAATAAGTTTTAACTTCGTTTTTTAAAGGCATTGGAAAAAGGAACGTATACAGGCTAGAGATAGGGAAAAGTAGCATTGGCACCATTGGCACTTCAAATGATCATGATACACGAAACATCAGTTTAAGTTTCTTTCGTGGAGTTGTCCTGCATGTCCTTGTCTCTTATTAAATTGCTGAACTATCGTGATCTTGTGAAACTGGTACGTGCTGACCTAACTTGAGGTATATTGTTTTGATTCGCTGCGGTTTGTAAACAAAGAACAGCTGATTTGTCCAAGTTTTGTTCGTAGTAACTTGATGTGTGTCTTTGCAGACGTGTAGCAAAATGCAGTTTCTGTAGGATTTGTCGGGCATTTGAATTCTATCTCTTGCAAGATTTGAGACATGGTGTGTGCGTGGAAGATAGGAGCTGAACTGGTGAAAAATGAATGCGAGGTCGCAGACTTTTGAGCTTGTAAGTTGGCCTACATTTTGTTGGTTATGTTCATATATTTTTTTAAATACACAGTCTCATTCAACCCATCACTTAATAGTGCTTTTCTTATACTAGTCATCACACATCATCAAACACTGTTATCTTTTACATTTATCTGTATTATGACTGCATTGTGTTGGACTCAACATGTTGAAAAATGTTTACATGACTTGTCAAGATTATTACCCACAATTGTTTTTTTTGTAACAATGCTTGAATTGTGATATTCCACTGTGGATCTGTATCTCTTTGCAGACTGTGGAAGGCCGCCAAGTTGATGAAGCGGTTGCCAGTATATTTCACACGGTGCTATTTCATCGCTCTCTCGGAAAGTTTCGCTATAAACAAGAGGGCAGCTATTCTGTAGGGACAGTTGGGTATGAAGATGTAGACTGTGATTTCATTGATTTCACCTATGTAAGTTACCCACACATTCATGACAACTCTTCTCTTCTGGGTCATTTCCAAGGCTCTTAATCACTCATCTTATTATTTTGTAGGTGTGTTGTTCATCTGAAAATTTAGATCAAACGTTGAAAAAAGAAATTTCAGGATTCTCAGAAGCATTAAGGTGTAATGATGGGCCAGGGTCAGGACAAATTTCATTGGAGTTTTTCCAGAAGAAAAAGAATCGGTGGCCTTTTCAGCCTGAGTGCATACCTTGGGAGGTGTGGAATGTTCGTCTTGAGCTTATCAAGCTGACTACTGAACATGGTAAATGCAACATATGGTTGACTCTTTGTACTTTATATTTTGTCCTACATTTATACAATTATAAGGATGTGCTATTTCTTGCAATTTTCTGTGTTTCCTGTTCTTATCTAAATTTCACAGTACTGTTTCTTAGTTTTTCCCAAAAAATAGTCATTAGTTATTACAGCAAAAGCCTCTTTTAACATTTCCCCTTACTTGTACCGAGATCACTACATTAAATGCGCGAAACGCTGTGAAGGGACAATTCAACATGAAATAAGTCTTATGGGTACAGGGGAAACGCCACGCTACAAGCGGGAAACGATTCACACGGGGGACGTTATAAGCAGCTTTAGCAGTATTGGTCGTGTAAAAATGCAGATATGTGCTAATGTCATAATGTCTTGTCTGTCTTGTAGAGAGACAGGTGTGCAGAGAAAAAGTTGGTGACATGCTCACCGATAAAATTCTGTATATAGCTGAGATAATGAATAGGCATGAATATGTGCCAAAGATGCCCAATCAGTCGGAGTTGGATCTGATCTTCGACACAACGTATCCTGATGTCCAACCGTACCTGTTTAAGGTTGTTACTCACCCATTACAATTTGGACATTTTTAAAGTGAAGAGGCAATTGTTAACTTTTCTATTTTTCTTTTTGTTTTAGCTCTCATTTACTACATCGGGGCCTACAAATACTTCAGTAGGAATGACAATGAAAAAACTAATCAAGGAAACATTGTCCCTGTGAAGAAAAAGATGAGTGATGTTTTTCACCAAATTGAGATTTGCTCAAAAATCTTATTACTTGAGCCAGTGGCATTGTTACCTGTGATAAAGTTTTTCTCAAGCAGCAATTTTGGACCAATTCATTACAAGGAACTAAGAGTACCAAATTATTCTGTGCTTTGAGGACTGATGTGCTTGAGTCTAACATTTTAATTGACCAAGAGGAGAGTGAGACACAAGCATGTGCCCAGTTTGAGTGAAAGACATTGCTCATAAAGTAGTTGTACATAAACTGTAGTGTTATCCTCCACAAATGATAATAGATGTTAAGTAAAAAACTTTGGATATGTGGACAATCCAACTTAAACTTTCCCTTTCTTTTTAATTGCCGGTTGGTGGTTGGCTCTTTTCAATTTATTGTTTGACTTTTCCTCAATTTACTTTCTGACTGCAGCTATTGCTGGGCATGTAATTTCCAAGCCATGATTATCACTTTATGCTGAAACCTCCCCATAGGAAACACGCTCCCCATTCTCATCACCATCTTTTGTCAAATAATATAGTTCATTTAAATTCAGTAGTCTGCCATGATTTGTTCTTCCTCTTAGAAGTAGAAAGAGAGAGAGAATAGAAAAATCTGAATGCTGTATCAATGAAAAAGCTATGTTTTAATTTTCTAGGCCTCCTTATTTTATTTTCATTTTTGTAAAATTTAATTTCTGAAAACTTTATGAAGAATCTTGCTTAATGAACTGTACCCCCAATTAGCCGCAGTAATTTTTCTAGATCTTGCAGGCCTTTCAAATTTCTTTTCAGTTAGAAATCCCAGATGAATTCAATTGAACAGTTTGGAATAGAAAAAGGTGTCTTGCCTTGGTTGATCTTTGATTCATGTGTGAGTGACTGTGTGTTTGTTTGTACGTACGTACGTACGTACGTACGTACGTACGTACGTACGTATGTATGTATGTATGTATGTATGTATGTATGTATGTATGTATGTATGTATGTATGTATGTATGTATGTATGTATGTATGTATGTATGTATGTATGTATGTATGTATGTATGTATGTATGTATGTATGTATGTATGTATGTGTGTGTGTGTGTGTGTGTGTATGTATGTATGTATGTATGTGTGTATGTATGTATGTATGTATGTATGCATGGGAAATGCGTGCTGTTACAAAGTTGTTCCTGTATTTATGTTGAGGAATATGATGAGTTGTATTGACCGTTGTAGCTTATTACTAACTTGGCAGGGTACCATAAGCCATATGTTGGTGTAATGTGCAAATAATGTGATGATTTGCTGATGGATAAATTGCAGCAGTAAACCTCTGTTGCAAGCAGAGTTGTTTATTTGAAAGAGCCAATTTTAAACTATAAGAAATTTTAAGATGATTTCAAAGTGAGCAAGTGATATAGTGTTCAAGGGTTTTGTATTCTTTTATATGCCAAACAAGAGGTGGTTGTATCATCATTACCCTGCTTGTGGCTCGTACAATTAGTCTGTCTAGAACAGTCAAGTGATTTTTACCACATGTTCATAATTTTGTATCATTTTGTATAGTAAGATCTCATGGGACTTATGATAAGAAATCCAAGTGTAACAATTAATAATCAAAACAAAAAATTTTTAAAAAAAGGAGTAGAAAGCGTCCAGATGTTTTTAAGGGTATTGTGATAGGTTCTGCTCAGATGTTCGAAAGCGGTAGTGCAAGACATTTTTAGAAATTTCAGATTTCCTAACAATGCCTTTCTTCTGCTGCCTTAATGCTAATCTATTTATTGTACTGCAAGTATATCTTAAAATTGTCTTAATTCTGATAAGTAACCTCTTTCTAATAATAATGCCTTAAATCAACTTATGGATTTTATTGATGTTTTTGTGGAAAAGTTTCTAATTTGCTTCTTGGTGTGCACTTAGTGTTATGACAAGTTGCATTCTACTATATACAGTTATTGTTGTTTTGTTGTAAAGTGATGCTGTGAGAAAATTGTCGTGATTTTAACAATGGCTCCATTATGGTTCACAGTTTTTGTTCATTTGCATCTGAAAGGGTATGCTTCTCGTTGTTCAATGTCTTGTTGTGCTGAGCTTAGGTGGGAAGACGATTGGAAGTTGTTTTTGTTTCATTAGAGAAAAAAAAGAAAACCTTTTAATAAAGAGATTGGTCACACCTACAATTTTATAAGTTCATCAATGCCATTAGAGTTTGTTTACTTGAAAAAATATTTATTGTCAGGATGAGTGTACAGCTTTTTCTACGATCATACACTAGAAGATGTAATTTAGTCATTTGACTCAACAGAGAGCATTTCTGCCAAGGGCACAGGATACAAAAAGGGAAAAAAAGTTTGTTTACATATCCACAAAGAAGCAGTAACAAATTTGTCTACCCTTAACTGAAGTTTTATCTAACAAAAATAAATGGACGGTTTCCCTTAAAATTTAAAACAGGCCAAAGTGTGAAACACAGCAAGTCTCTTCTTCAGTCCATTGTATTGTATGAGTGTTAGCCACTCTCACATTATTACCAGAATTTAAAAAAAAGGAAACAATTCAGATAGCTTGACATGAAGTTCTTCAAACTACGGTAAGTGCTTTCCTTTAACAACACAATACAAACACAAAGTTTGAGCAAATCGGGAAGTAATATGTTCTCTGGAAATGGACAGGTATCTATCTCCAAGAGCCCAGAGACTCACGTTTTAACAAACATAGACTAAGTAGCACAAAAATTGATTTAAAAAAATCTGCATTGAAGCAATGTGCATGTGCATGCATGATTTGGGAAGACAGAGGGCATAGAGCAAAACACAGCGTAAAACTAATAGCATTTCACCCTTAAAAGTCGTAGTACAAATAAATGACCAGTGGCTTCTGGCAACACAAATCTGTAAAGAAGTTTCAAGTTGTTGAGAACTTATTTATATTGTTACAACTCAAATTGATTGCAAAAACATCCGGCAGGCAATAAGCGCATAAATGAAAGTTTTCTTTTAAAAAAAAAAGAAATTTAAAAAACAAAAACAAAAAGGTGATGCAGTTGACATGACTAGAAAAATATTTCAAATGAGAAAGATTTTAAAGCTGATTTTTTCCTCTTCCTCCTGGATTTCCCACCAATGTGATGTAACGGAGAAGAGAACAAAATAGGCACATATGTACTTAAGGGTACATAAAACAAAAAGCAGAAAGATAAAAAGAAAGAAAATTAACAGTGTCAGTGATGCAAAATATAAGATAACCATATTTTCAAAAGAATATAAAAACATATAGATACAGGTAACTAAATTCAGTGCTAAACTTAAAGATGATAGGTTAAACAAGGACATAGAAGTTAAAACAAAAATCACTATAATTCTAAGAATATTTACAGGAGTTGGAAAAACAAAATAAAAAATAAAAAAAGTGTCACAGATGAATGGATCTGAATTGATGAGTTCAATGGACTTGCTACCAGAGAGGCATGAGGTCACAATACTTTCCTGTTAAGAAGGAAAACTAAGATACAAAAGAATAGTGCCAAACAGACAACATTGACACACACACCAACAAAGAAAAGGGAGGGGGAATTTTTAAAATTCACATGGAGATATGTCAAGCAAATTACAGTAACAAAATTTGATATGAAATACACCTTATTTTCGTAAGTGGTAAGGAATATGCTTTAAAATAATAAATCAATTGGTCCAGCTTTTACATCCAGCCTTTGTTTCAGCTTAGTCTGGTCTGACTCAAAGTACCTGCAACATTTTCTACAGACGATGGACTACTTATGTTACTTCCAGCTCTTTGAGTGGAACTAACATGGTTCTCTTCACTGCAAAGAAAACAAACTCGATTAAAGATAACATTTCATTGCTATACATTCCTTTCAAATCAGATAGTTTTCTAAGATTATCTTTTAAAGAACTAAAGTCAAGTCCACTCCAGGCAGATGGCCAGCTAAGCAAAACTCCATTTGAAAAAAGTCAAAAGAAAATAAGAAAAAAATCATCCATGAATGGACCAATATAAATTAAAGCAATTTAAATTTCTGATTTAAGCAAATTTGCTTTTAACAAAACCAATGCTAATATCAATCCCTAAGGGTATTTGCTTGTGGGGAGTAAAAACCATGATAGTGCAAAATTAGAATTAAAATTAGGAAACAACAATACCTTTCATCTACACTGTCAAATGGATTCGAAGATCTTGATGGACCAGGCATTGAGCGTGGGCGAGCATTTTCAGGTTGTCTTTGTTGATTCCTATTCACTGAGGAATCAGACCTTCGAAAAGACCTTCGAAAGAAAAATCCTCTACGCCTGGGTCTGTTGTTAGAATTAGATGAAGTAGCTGCAAGTGCTCTTGGATCTGAAGAGCTACTTACAGCGCTACTTGATATAGAATTTCTCAGAGCATTAGAGTTTCTTCTCTGTCCACTGCTCCCACCATCAGTGACATCGTAACTTGTACTTGGTCGAACATAGTGAGAGTGTTGGCCCGGCTCAAAAGATGGATTGTAAGGGGGACAAATGGAATATGGTGGCGGAGGATCCTCTGCTTGTGGCGCGCAGGCTGCATAGTTACTTGAGCTTCTCCGGTACTGATTAACTCCTTCTTTGGCACGAGTAATAGCTTGTTTAGATGCTTCATACCCTAAAATGTAATAAATACTCATAATTGAAAAAAGTTTAGGGAGATAATTCTACAGAGAATATACCTCTTGTGATGGCTACCTGTGTATCTGATGTTTTGTAAATCTTCACCCTCAACATCAGGTAACTGTTGGACAACATCACCATAAGCCTCAAAAATTACTTTGCACTTGTTTGCAAGTTCTACGTATGTGTCCGAGAGCTTCAGGAGACTTCTTTTCACGCGAATCATTTTAACTGCCTCGTTTTCACGAACACGGTCATCCACTTAAATCATAAAAATTGCATTACTGTATTATAAAAATACTTAACAATAATCACTGTTGCCACAAAATAACATTGACTAAACAAATACCCTCCAATTGAGCAATTTCTTTGGCTCGTGCAGCCTCACACAGTCGTTTCTCTAAGTCCTCCATTTCCAAGGCTGAGAATTTCCTTGCTTTCTTCATCTCTTTCCTAAGTTTACTTTCTCGTTGGTCACACAACTCAACAGCTGTCCTAGCTTGATCAACATGTTTCTCTCCTTCCAAAATTAAATCAAACTGAGTTTTAAAATCCTTTAAATGTTCTGAGGGAGAGAAAGGAAAGAAACTGTCTATAAATTCTGAAAACATGGATTAAAAATAAGTCAATTTGTTAATGCAAACCTGCAAAGTCTTTTTGAGTCTCACTCCAGAGCGTGTTAAGTTCATTCAAAAATATAAAAGTATCCTGAATCGCTCTATTTTCTCCTGCTTGCGCCCATTGTAGTAGTTCCGAAGAAGCTGAAAGCTGGGCAGTAAGAAATGCCTTGGCAGCAACTCTCATCTCTTTGAGCTCCGATATTGCCAAATTGAGTTCTCCATGTCCACTGCCAATAGACCTGATTCGAACACTACTCCTGCAATGAAAAGATTCAGGTTTTAGTCATTGCAACATCATCCCCACAAAACTGTAAAATAGAAAATGTACATTGGAGCACTCAACGTAATTAAAGTGACGAGGTCAACATTTAAAAATCATAGAAGCAGGAAACTTTCAAAGGTCGTAATTACAGTGCCATTCACAAAGCCTGATGCCCTTTGACACAATGGTCCAGCAAGAGTACGTACCTGCGTAACACTTTGCTTGCCTTGTCCATTGCGTTGTCGTCGAAAAGAAAATATTAAAAAAATAAATTGAAAGATCCTTGCGCTTCACCGTGAAGGGACAAGCGCACTACTGACACGGCAGTGATAAGTTTGTGGCCAAATCTACGGGAGGCTGGACAACTATGACGCACCCATTGTGATTGTGATTATTTTCGTAACCCCACACACAACACGTCAAGGTTAACCAACGCACCACCACCACATCAGCACGCCGAGGACTCGCGCAGCGGACGCGTCCAGGCGCCTCTGGCCCGCAGCCTGCTGGCTGCAGCTGCAAGAAAACAGAAGATGAGGTCCGGGCGGGCGGGCCGGGCCGGGCCTCGTCAACCGCAATCACCGCGATATTCCACCTTTTCGATTTGGCAGCTTCAGCTTTAAGCTCGACGGGTTGACGGCCCTGCGGCCTGCGGCCTACGGGATCAACGAGTGCAGGGCGTTGGCGTGGCCAGGGCGTTGCCAGGCAACCAGGTCATTCAAGCGGGCAGGATGCAGCGCAGCCAGTAGCCAGCTGCGCAAAGGCGGCGCGTGCCTGTAGTGCCGGCCTGCACACACGTATAGTCCGTGCGCTGCAACGTGCTCGGGCGGCGCGGGGCGCGGGGCGCGGGGCGCGGGGCGCGGGGCGCGGGGCGGTAGCTCGCAGGGGTGGTGCGCAGAGGCGCGCGCGACCCGCACCTCCAGGCTCCAGGGACCGGGACCTGGACCAGGACCGGGACCCAGGCCTGCAGGAGCTGAGGGTGACGAACTCTACCTCGCAGACAGGGCTGCTGCAGGGGGCGGCTGTATGGGGGGGGGGAGGGGGCAGGAGCAGCCACCGGCTGGCTGGGGCTGGGGAGGGAGGGAGGGCCACGGGCCACCTTGGCTACCTGCTGCTGCCAGCTGCCACACAACAAGAGTGACTGTCCAGGTGTCCAGGTCCGGGCCGCTAGACGGGCCGCCACCCGCCCCGCCCCGCCCGGACCCCGACGGATACGCTGTGGGGGCGGGGCGGGGGCGGGGCGGGGGCGGGGCGGGGCTGCAGCAGGCAGGCTCGCCCGCTCGCCGCACGACGCCTTGCAAACGCTGCGCGAAAGAAAGTGAAAAGTGCGACCATCAGCTGAGTGCGGCTGGCTGGCCGGCCAGGCTCCGGGGCCCGGGGAACAGCAGACTTCCCGGTGCAGATCGTGATGTCGTGGGTGGGTGAAACAGCAGAGGCGTCGAAAACTGACTCTCCTGGCACACGCAAAGCCGTAGGTGACGATGTTTCAGCGAAACATCACATCAGCATGTAGAGAGTCAGAGTTGCATGAGTAACGGTGGGAGCGGCCGAGAAGCCCATCTCCCGACTCCCGACTGGCCCTGCTCCCTTTGACGGCCACCCTGTAAAGCTGTCATTAGCTGTCACGGAGCAATGTCTTTCTGCCCGGAAAAATAAATCACAGGCCTTCTTTGTCCTTGTCTGCGTTTGGTGAATAGCGCGCAGACCATGGGGCCATTGATCAGAAACCAGCCTGTATCCTCCACTGGGAGTTAGTGAGTGAGTGAGTGAGTGAGTGAATGAGTGAGTGAATGAGTGAGTGAGTGAGTGAGTGAGTGAGTGAGTGAGTGAGTGAGTGAGTGAGTGCGTGCGTGCGTGCGTGCGTGAGTGAGTGAGTGAGTGAGTGAGTGAGTGAGTGAGTGAGTGAGTGAGTGAGTGAGTGAGTGAGTGAGTGAGTGAGCGGGTGAGTGGATTATGTGTTCTTGCCACCGTACGGCGCATCGGGATCGGGTGGGCTCGCCGAGCCTTGACCCCTCGGGCCGGGGCCGGGGCGGGGGCCGGGGCGGGGGCCGGGGCGGGGAGAGGCCTGGTCTGGGGTCGAGTCGGGACGGTCGGGACGCGCGCCCAGGCCGGGGCCGGGGCCGGGGCCGGGGCCGGGGCGGCCGTTGACGAGCTGATCGGATTGAGCCCGATTGGGTCCGACCCTGGCCGACGTCAGTCCCTTTCCCGCGCCGCGAGCAGCGCGTCGACGTCCCCAAACTCATGTCGCGCGACATACGTTTTCTCTAAGGTTCGGGTTCGGATAGAAGCTCAAGAACGTCGCGCTTCCCGCAGCCGTGCCGCAGCTGCTCCAGATGGGCGCCGCCCTCCTGATCGCTCTACTGGCCGTGGCCGTGTCCGGTACGTCAAGGGCAGGAGGCAGGAGGCTGCAGAAACACGTCCCACTGACTCCTCACTCTGTTTCCCGATCAGGCGGCCCGGTGGCGCCCCCGGCCACTCCGGGCCCGGAGCTGGACGATGACTTCTGCTACACCGACGGCTGCAACCGCACAGGTGAGCTACACTTTTAAGATGCATTTTCTTTATGACTTACAAAATATTCTGACAATTGACGATCTCCTATTCTTAATTGTGATTGACTTTCAAGTCGATACACAGTGACTGTAACTTTACGATTTGTCATTGTAATTTTACATCTGCACCGTGCAAAATTTTCCCGCAAACCTACAACTGCTTTTCACAGTGTAAGTCTTCAGAAACTTTGAACTTTTCCCTGCGCCCGTCCATAGTTTCCAGCCTGGCACTCTCCATCAACACCTCCGTAGACCCGTGTCAGGACTTCTTCCAATACGCCTGTGGGGGCTTCGTCCAGGACACCGAGATCCCCCCCGGCATGACCACGGTCAGCATCATCTCCCAGATGGGACAGCGGCTCCGCGAGCAGCTGCAGGGGCTGCTGGCCGCGCCCGAGAGCGCCTCGGACCCCGCCAGCTTCAACAAGGCCAAGAGGCTCTACGGGTCGTGCGTCAACACGGAGCGGCTGGAGGAGCTGGGGGTGCAGCCCGCCCTCAGGATCCTGGAGGCCGTGGGCGGCTGGCCAATGCTCCTCGCTGGCTCCTGGGACGAGGACAAGTTTGACTGGCTGAGCACGCTGTACGCGTTCGAAGATATCGGTATCGACTCCGGTAATTTTCTCTTCTCGTTTGGCATAAAAATAGACGTGCCTAATACGACGAGACACATCATCCAGGTGAGCCCTTGAAAATGTCAGGCCCTAAAGAAGGTCAGAACTCGTCGACTTAGCGTCAATCACAAAGGTACTTTTGACGCAAGTATTCAGCTCTGAAATACTATACATATCTCGCCTCAGATAGACCCACCAGCCTTCAACTTGGACGTCAAGGCCCTTGACATTGCAACACAGCTGCGGCGCATTCAAGAAAACTCGAGAAAAATGGAGAAGAGTGCTGTTCTTCTGGCTGGGACTGACGAGAACGCCGGCTCGATCAAGCTCGAGGCGCACCTCGCCTCCATGCTAGAAGTCTCGTTGAACCAGGTGGCGATCAAACTGCGCTCTGAGCGGGGAGAACAACGAGTCCCCTCCCTCATCACGTCTCTTGTTCGCAGGGGACGAAGTCCCTGGAGGACAAGCACAACCTGCTGCTGAACATCAACAGGATGAACGTCTCGAGCCTGCAGACAGAGTTCCCCTTCGTGCGCTGGATGGAGTACCTGGGCCGCATGCTGCCCGCGGGCGCGGGAGCCAGCCTGACGGACGCGGAGGTGGTCATGGTCTCGGACCTGGGCTACCTCAGGAGTCTCGGCGCCGAGCTCGCAAAGGTCCCCAAGAGGCAAGTAACATCACCACCAAGGCGACCGGACTGGCGGCATAGAAGACTTTTCGGTTAAGATGCGGACGGACGGACGGACGGATTTCTTAAGAGAAGCTCTTTTCGCTTCACACTCGCATTAGTGCATGGATTGGGGCTGAATTACATGGAATTATACGTTTTTGAAAAAGGTAAAGTTTGATACTTGCAACGATGCGCGTACATTTGTCGCTTTCGCGTGGTGGGGGGACGGCAACAGTCGAGCGCAATAATGTCCCTTGTACGCGCATCTTTGCAAGTATGGAACTTTCCCTTTCTCAAAAACGTATAATTCCATGTAATTCAGCCTCAGCCCCAATCCATTCATTCCTAATGCGAGTGTGAAGAGAAAAGAGCTTCTCTGCACACTAAAATACTAGGGACAATTTTGTTCCTAAATGAGCACGAATCCGTGCATACGCAACATGTGTACGATTTCTTTCCTAGATAAAGAAGTAAAAGTGCACTTTTGTGCAGTTTTACTCCATTATTAGGCACGAAATCGTACGCATGTTGCGTATGCACGGATTCGTGATCAATTAGGAACCAAAATTGTCCCTAGTATTTTAGAGTGTGAAGAAATCCGTCCGTCCGTCCGTCCGCATCTAAACCGAAGGGGGCGAAACATCGCTGACACTTGCTCCACTCCAGGACCCTCGCCAACTACATGGTGTGGCGCGCGCTGGAGGCGGGGGTGCTCCCGCTCCTCAATGAGAAGGCCTGCACCATCCTGGAGCAGACCAGCGGCAACCGCGCCAGTGACTGCGTCCACCTGGTGCAGACCAACATGCGCATGGCCACGGCGGCCATGTACGTGCGGAACTTCTCCTCGGTGGAGGTGAGGAGCAAGGTGCGGGAGATGGTCCAGGACATCGGGAAGGAGATGCTCCATCTGCTGGAGTCCGTCGAGTGGATGGACCCCGCTACGAGGTGAGTTCAAATGTCCGCGCGGTCAGCCGACCGCGGCGAGGAGGCACCGCCCGAGGCACCGCCCCCCCCCCTCCCACTGGCAACCGTAGCTGGCCGGCCTGGCCGTAAAGAAATTGACAAAATAAACGTCCAGGCACTACAGAGAGTCAAAAGTCTGGCATATTTCAAAAGAGGACTGCTGAGTGTGGGGCCATCCTAATGGGAATAATTGTGTGGCTCATTGCTCGCATCGCCGAGTTGACGACGTTTCCCGAGACGACGAGTGACGCCTCTCGGTCGGGGCCCCAAGGCCGCTTACCCGTCTCGTACGTCGTATTCCTATCGGACAATAATTCACGGTTTTTCCTCCTTGACGACTGTAAATGGCGGGGATGATGTATGTCGATCACGAGAGGATAACGCTCGTTATTATGTGGTTTTTGTGAAATATTATTCAAGTGAAGTTCTGAAATTTATTTTCCGTGACACCATTAGATTCCTCGTAAAATTTCCTTTTGAAGGAGCATACATCGGCACCTTAAACTAAAACACACGCAGTCCATCCGCCCGTTTCAAAGCTCACGCAGTCGGCCGACGCGTTTCAAAACTCACGCAGTTGTCCGCTACGTCGAAAAGACACGTAGTTCCGATTCACCGTGCGCTCCGTGCACACTGGCGGGTTTCGACGCGTCGTCCGACTGATCCGCAGCGCCGCGGCCGGTAACGAGCTGCGTGGGTTTTCAACGGGAATCAGGAACTGCGTGAGTTTTGAAACGCGCCGGCTAACTGCGTGAGCTTTGAAACGGGCGGGTGGACTGCGTGTGTTTTAGTTTAAGGTGCCGACATGTCATGGGGTTACAACCCATAGTTTTCTGGCACGTCATACTACAATCATTCTTGTAAGTGTCTTTTTTCCGGGCTCGAACTCGAAACCCCGTGACATATGTATTCGTCTTCGAACGTAAATTTTAAGAGGAATCCGATAGTGTCATCGTGTCATCGAAAATAAATTTCAGAAGTTTGCTTAAATGATATTTCACACAAAAAAAACGCACTATAACGCGCGTTACCGTCTCGTGATCGTCATTCAACATTCCCCCGTTTTCAGTGTTCCCATAATTGCCTTGGCTCTTGTTGGTGAATGCACTCAGATTCCATGTTACAGTACCAAAGAGTACAACCCTGGCGTCCTCGTGCCCCGCAGGCAGCAGGCCGTGCTGAAGGCGGGAGCCATGCACCACCACGTGGGCTTCCCCGACGAGCTGCTCAACGACACCCTGCTGGACGACTACTACAGCGGGGTCGAGGTGCTCGCCGACCGCCTGCTGGACAACACCCTGGCCCTGGACAAGGAGAGTCGCCGCAGGGAGGCCAACAAGTTCCGCACCCCGGCCAAGAAGCGCGAGTGGACGGGAGTGACGGGGTACGCGGACATCGTGAACGCGTTCTACCTCCACAGTGAGAACAGCCTGAGTGAGTAGCGACTGCGCGTGCGCGCGTGCGCCCAGCGTGCGCCTGCACACTCCCGGCTTATGAACTTTTTAGTACATCGCTATGTACGTCTATACACTTACGATGCTTGTGCACAAATTTAGTTCATCGTTACGCATAATATGTGTAGCTATGTACAAATTTTACATACTTACGCACAATATTATGCTTTACGATGTACTAAATTTGTGCATAAGCATCGTAAGTTTATACACTGTCAAAAATTCCGTACCCCCATACCCCAGATACTACGGTAAAACCCGTTTTGTTTGGTGACGGGACGACGTGAAAAATACGGTGTTTTCCGTGACCAATTCCGTAGTTCCAGCGAGTTCCAGTTTTAGAGTTATAGAGGCCCATGTGAAATATACGGTCATAGGTAGTACGGACGGACCGTATCCAATAAAAACGGTCCGGACCTGGTAAAATATTAACGGGGAAAAACCGCACTAATAACCGTGGAAATTTCTGACAGTGTACACGTACTCAGCAATGTACTAAAAAGTACATAACCATGGAGTGTGTGTGAGCGGGCACAGCTTTCACTGACTCCATGACCGTCGCGCTGCAGGCATCCCCGCCGGCATCCTGCAGGGAGCGTTCTTCCAGAACGACCGGCCGCAGTACATGAACTACGGCGGCATCGGCTTCGCCATCGGCCACGAGGTGTCACATGGTTTCGACGAGACAGTGAGTTGCGCTACTCGGCCGGGGCGGAGCGGGGCGGGGCGGGGCGGGGCGGGGCGGGGCGGGGCGGGGCGGGGCGGGGCGCGCGGCGGAAGAGCCCATCTCATGATCTAGGGATTTAAGGCTTGGTAATATTACCGGTAAGATTCAGTAAGTTACCGCAACTTACGATAATATTACATCGAGCCGGGTAAGATCGTAATATGCGGAAAGGTAGGACGTAATGCCTTTCTAGGGGTGTGAAATTTTAATGCCTTTGCAAAGGCACGAAATTGTCCAAAGGCATTAAAATTTAACACCTTAAGGCAGTTTTAATCAAGCGCGGATCCAGCAAAGGGTCAATTGCCCCTCGGGCTCAGCCGCCCTGTCAAAAATTGGGGAAAAAAGGGAGAAAGGGGAAAAGGAGAGAGGGAAAAGGGGGAAGGGGAAAGGGAAATTATGTCATTTATACGCATTTCCTATTACGCATCGGTCGAAATTAAACAAAAACAAATTTTAGATCGAATTCCCCTGAAAGTAGGCAACCCGCTACATTTGCCCCCTCCTCCGGGCCGTGCTGGATCCGCCACTGGTTTTAATGCCTTTGCAGGGGTGCTAATTTTTAATGCCTTGGTAAAGGCACACTCTCAGACCTCAACTGATTTTATTCTTAGTAAATACCTACGTTTTTACGCAGCAGGATTACTGATAAATTCTTCAGTTATTCTGTATAGTTTTGCCAGTAATCTACTGATAAAAGATGAAATTGTCAGTAACGTACAAGGGAATTCTTTCGTACTACTGACAAAAAAAGTTGTCAGTGGCTTATAAAGGTTTTTAAGCAGCAGGAATACTGACAAAGGGGTATGAAAAGTCAGTAACGGGCTGAGAGTGCATTAAAACCCTTCTCGTCCTACCTTTTTTTCCCAGTGTACGTCTATCATGAGTATATACATGAACAAAAGAGTACATTTCCAGTAAGTGTGGACCGTTTGAACGACATTCAGAGCTTTGGTGAACGGAGAAAAAGTACTATAACTTAGTTTGAAACGCACAGTATTTTAGGCGGGAAAATATTTGAGGTAGCGGTGTATCACTGTGACTGCAGCCCACCCTTCTGCTTTGAAACGCAGTAGTTACAAGTCTGTGATTAAAAAATGACATGATACCCAACATGACTATTTCGGATACTTGGGTCTTCGATGTGGCTGTAGCGCCGAAACAGTAAGGGATAGAGCGAAACGGACGAAATTTTGGGCCGTAAGTTCGCAAAATTACGCAAAATGAAACGATACCCAACATGATGTTTCATGATGTTTGGGTCTTCGATGTGGCTGTAGCGAGGGGTCATTAACTTTGCATATTCAGTGTACAGGCTTCCGGTAATCAGTTCAATATTCAACCATATTCACCCATTTTCAGCAGTATTCCACCCCAAATCTAACAATATTTTAGCAACACTTACTAATATTTCGACCAAATTTTGACAAACGTAACTCGAAATTACGAAAATTTCACCGATATTCATGAATATTCAACCATATTCAAGTATTCGGTGTACAGGAAATCCTAAAGTTAATGTCCCCTCGGGCTGTAGAGCCGAAGCGGTAAGAGATAGAGCAAAACAGACGAAATTTTGGGTCAAAGGATCGCAAATACACGGAAAACCCATATAACGACACCCAACATGATGTTTAAAATATTTGGGTCTTTGATGTGGCTGTAGCGCCGAAATGGCAAGAGAAAGAGCGAAACGGACGAAATTTTGGTTCAAAGGGTCCTCACTCGTCGCGATGCATCTTAAGAAATCATATTTGTTTCATCTGAGGTCTATACAGGTGCAAAAACCAAAAAGTTTATTATGGGACCCCATCCTCCCTTACCAGAAAAATACGGACCTTCCCGTACTTTGAGACTACGGACCGTCCCGTACTCCAAAATCCCCTACTTTGTGTTTAAGGACCCCCGGAGCACCTTTGACCCTTTGCATTTAAGTATAGGTACGAAAATACCAGTAACTTTACACTGCGGGATTTCCCCCGTATTTTAGATATACAGGCGGCCGTAAAAAAATCACGGTGCGTCCCGTAGCACTCTGTAATATGTTACGAGATATCTGACCGGTACTTTTAAAACCCTTATCCTACCGCATTGGGTTCCAGGGTGGTCTGTTTAACATACACGGCCTCATGGAGAACTGGTGGGAGGAGGAGACCAAGAAAAGGTTCGACGAGAAGGTGAAGTGCATCGTGGACATGTACAGCACGCTGCGTAGCGACGAGGTGAACGCTACGGTGAGTCTGGCGCTGCTGCGAGGGCGCCGGGTGCGAGGCCGGGTGCCCGGCAGTGCTGGGGAGCGCAGTACGTGTTGCATGTGTATCGCGTAGGTCGCATCTGTGACTTTGTCCGCCTCCCTCACCACCCAGGTCAACGGGGTCATAACGCAGAGCGAGAACATCGCCGACAACGCGGCCCTGAAGCTGGCCTACCGTGCGTACCGCAGGTACACGGCGCGTCGCGGCCCCGAGCAGGGCGTCGTCATCCCGGTGGTGGAGCGCATGGGGGAGGAGCCCGGAGCCGGGCCCCCCGGGGACACCGCCAGCCACAGCCCGCACGTCTCTCTCAAGCCCAGGCAGATGTTCTGGGTGTCCTTCGCCTCTCTCTGGTGCGACAAGCACAAGGAGAGGGAGCTCTATCGAACACTGAGGCTCAGGTGAGAGCGATAGACATGCAAACGTATGCCCCTTTCGAATCCAAATTGAGTGCTTTGCTTTTCTCACGATAGTGACCACCTGCCTGGGGTGCACCGGGTGAACGGCGCCCTGCGGAACCAGGAGGCCTTCGCCGAGGACTTCAACTGCCCCAAGGGGACACCGATGAACCCCGAGCACAAGTGTGAAGTGTGGTGATGAGGTCGGTAGCCGGGGAGGCGGGGGGCCTAGACTGTACGAACAACGCTTTTCTAGTCATCGTAAATACTTGGAAGTCATACAATTAAGTTCATGAATACTGTACTTTGAGAGTAGCGCTACTTTAAGGAATCATTAACTTAGATGTGTTGGGATTTGTATTAACATATAATACTAATTTAGCAAACCGGAAAGATTTTAAAGTTAATAATGATTATCAATTGTACATCAACAATGAACACTTTTTACTTTCAATACTTTAAAGTTATTGAAAATAAGAATCAGAGCAGACAGAAGTTCCAGCAGGGCGGTATCTAGGTTAGCTTTCCCAACATATTTGCTAACATTCAACATTCTACACGTCCAAGTGATTTTGAAACTGCTGGTGATGTGGTTGAAGAATGAGTTTCCACTTCGTTTTGAAGTTCTACACTTGTAATTCTTTTGAAATACAAAGACAAAGAGTTGGTAGCAGACCAGCAAGCAGATAGAATCCAGAAGGTGATCATGAAAACAGGTTCTTTTGAGATTTCGTTGGTCTCTTACAAGTTTATTACATTTTCTAGATCCTTTGAGAATTGTTCTGGTATTTGCTCATAATTGATTTTATTCAGCTATCCATCCTTCCTAATTTCTTTTTCCAATTTATTATCCGGGGTCCAAAGAAATATATTGTAATACCACCTTGTGTAATACAAAGAGCGTTTTCAAATCTGAAAATGCTCAAGTGGTCAGAGATCATATTGGATAAGAGGTGATTCTAAACAAAAATATATTTCAATTAAAACCAAAATCTAATTTTTCTTAAAGTAATCAACACCTGTTTTTACTAATGGCGCCCCAACAATGACGGTTACCGAGGCGGGACGCCTGCCACAAACTGGATAGGCCAACCCGCCAAGCACTCGAGTGAAGGTGGCGGCCTACCCGGAGAGCACAAGCGCAGGGGGGAAGCAGGAATTAAATTCCTGGTGCCCAAAATTTTTTTCCGTCACCTCCCGATGAGTTGATTGTGGGGGCACCTTAACATGCCTGTGAAGATCAGTTTTTTTCCCCCAGCTCAATTTTAGAAAGCTTGTAAAATTCTATAAAAGTCTAATCCTTCAACACATTCACTCTATGAATATATATGTTACAGTCAATCAGTGGTGCCCAGTCAAAACGGGTATTAACTGGTCAAAACGCGAACTGACTGGTCGGGCCGGTCAAAACTGATATTGGGATTAACTTTCGGCTTTTAACGGGAATTGACCGGGTATTATGCGAATTGACTGGGTATTACGCGAATTGACTGGGAGTAATTTGGGTAGAACTAGTTCTGTCTATGCTTGCCTTGGGCAAAAGGTGACTATTGTTTAATAGATTTTTTTCTTCTATTTGTTTGAACATGTGCTACTGCCGTGGCACTTCAAGTTGCACAGCACACCGGCCCCTCGGCATTTGCACTTGCTGGACGGCTTGCACCCCGTCTTGCACGCACACCGTACATAGCCCTGCCCTCCTGACAGGTACTGCGCCGTTGCCATTGAGCGCAGGGCCACGTACGTGTCCGGCACGTCTTCAACGGAGATAAACTTTTCTTTCCGGACGGTGAACATTCTCCTGGCTAGGAACGTGTTCAGGCGTCCTTTCTTCAGGGATGGAAACGAGAACGGAATTAAATTCCTTGGAGCGCTCCGAATCATTCCGTTCCGGAACGGAATTGCAAACGGAACGGAATGAAACTAAGAAACGAAATTCAAGGAACGAAATTGCCAGGAACGAAATTGGAACAAAGAGAAAGGAGCGATATAAGGGTTTCATTCCACTCGCTCCATTTCACTCCGCGGAGCGAAACTAATTCCGTTCCCATTATGACGTCACACATGGAGCGAAATGTTTCGATCCAAGTGTTAGATAGAGGAAGGGGTGGAAATGAGTGGAATTAAATAAATTATGTATTTTGTTTTTCCTAACTAGCTGCGTGCCTTTTGTCTTTGTCTCGTCCACACGCCATCCGTAGGTACTTCAGACGTTTTAGGGAGACCCTTAAAGTCCGGTTAATTTTCCTCTCCTCCCTCTTGCCGGGACGGGCCCGGCGCGGCGGAGACGACTTCCTTTAAAGCCCAAACCAAGACCGGTATCGTGCTTCTGGCGACTGAAACATGTTTCCCTGTGCGTAAAGCATATTCCCTATAAATTTTGGCATGATCTGAGACTTTCGAATTTTGCCCAAATTTCCAAAGGCTATATAGCCGTTGCATTTTAAGGGAGTTTGGTCCAACAAAAAATTTACTCCAAATTCACAGGGCTTGTGCAGGGGAGCTCTAGTGCACCCCCAGCCCAACCCCCGAGGGTGAAATCATCCGAAAATCATCGACGATGATCGACCGAGATTCGAACACGACAAAAGCGTCCCGACAGCGTAGTTGGTTTGGGACGGGGGACGGGTATGCTAACCACTACGCTGTCGGTTCGCACACTTCTTGCCGATGCGAAAAGGATTCCGTATCTAGCGACCTGGACGGGCCCGGCGCGCGCAGAAGAGTTTTCCTTTCCGAATAGGATTCCGAATTTCTCCCTAAGCAAGAACGGTATTGTGCTTCTGGCTACTGGTATATGTTTCGCAGTGCCTTCAGAGGATTCCCTGTGAATTTCAGCGTGATCTGAGACTTTCGATTTTTGGTCAAATTTCCATTTTTAGGGATTTTAGTCCAAAAATACTTTTCCTCCAAATTGACGGGGTTTGTGCAGAGGGGCTCCAGTGCACCAATAGACCAACCCCGGAGGGTGAAATCATCCGAAAACCGGCGAAAAAAAAATATTAGGTCGACCGAGATTCGAACACGACAAAAGCGTCCCGACAGCCTAGTTGGTTTGGGACGGGGGACGGGTGTGCTAACCACTAGGCTGTCGGTTCGCACACCTCTTGGCGATGCGAATTGGAATCCCTATCTACCGGCCTGGACGAGCTCCGCGCGGCGCAGAAGAAGTTTCTTTTCCCTGTCACTTTTTTAGGGCCCAAAAGATGCAATCGAGGGGGTAAGCTCTTTAGAGCATCATACAACTCGATGGAAAAAAGGATTCTTCTTCTCTCTCATGACCGTTGCTAAAAATAACAAAAAAAAAGAGAAAAGGAAAAAGCAAAATATCAACGTCGCTCGGGTTCGAACCCGAGAGCTTCTGAGCAGGTGCCCGCTGCTCTAACCACTACACCACAGACTTCTGCTGTCAGCAGCACTGCAGGCACCACATAGCTTCCGAAAATCTCTTGTTACCAGGAGCCGATTTCGAGGAGGTTACCTCCTCGCCTCTTCTGAACTCCGGGTTGAATACGGCTCGTTTCGCACGATTTTCTCTCAAACATGCAGGCGCGGGCTGGCGTCGAATGGGTTGCCTACCAATAAGGCGCCGATTGAACAATTCACTATTCCTTGCGTAAAATGCGAATTTCTCCCAAACCAAGAACGGTATCGTGTCCAGGTCGACTCTAGTGCACCCCCAGCCCAACCCCCGAGGGTGAAATCATCCGAAAATCATCGAAAAAAAAACGATGATCGACCGAGATTCGAACACGACAAAAGCGTCCCGACAGCGTAGTTGGTTTGGGACGGGGGACGGGTATGCTAACCACTACGCTGTCGGTTCGCACACTTCTTGCCGATGCGAAAAGGATTCCGTATCTAGCGACCTGGACGGGCCCGGCGCGCCCAGAAGAGTTTTCCTTTCCGAATAGGATTCCGAATTTCTCCCTAAGCAAGAACGGTATTGTGCTTCTGGCTGCTGGTATATGTTTCGCAGTGCCCTCAGAGGATTCCCTGTGAATTTCAGCGTGATCTGAGACTTTCGATTTTTGGTCAAATTTCCAAAGGCTATAGCCTTTGCATTTTTAGGGATTTTGGTCCAAAAATATTTTTCCTCCAAATTGTCGGGGTTTGTGCAGAGGGGCTCCAGTGCACCAATAGACCAACCCCAGAGGGTGAAATCATCCGAAAACCGGCGAAAAAAAAAATATTAGGTCGACCGAGATTCGAACACGACAAAAGCGTCCCGACAGCCTAGTTGGTTTGGGACGGGGGACGGGTGTGCTAACCACTAGGCTGTCGGTTCGCACACCTCTTGGCGATGCGAATTGGAATCCCTATCTACCGGCCTGGACGAGCTCCGCGCGGCGCAGAAGAAGTTTCTTTTCCCTGTCACTTTTTTAGGGCCCAAAAGATGCAATCGAGGGGGTAAGCTCTTTAGAGCATCATACAACTCGATGGAAAAAAGGATTCTTCTTCTCTCTCATGACCGTTGCTAAAAATAACAAAAAAAAAAGAGAAAAGGAAAAAGCAAAATATCAACGTCGCTCGGGTTCGAACCCGAGAGCTTCTGAGCAGGTGCCCGCTGCTCTAACCACTACACCACAGACTTCTGCTGTCAGCAGCACTGCAGGCACCACATAGCTTCCGAAAATCTCTTGTTACCAGGAGCCGATTTCGAGGAGGTTACCTCCTCGCCTCTTCTGAACTCCGGGTTGAATACGGCTCGTTTCGCACGATTTTCTCTCAAACGTGCAGGCGCGGGCTGGCGTCGAATGGGTTGCCTACCAATAAGGCGCCGATTGAACAATTCACTATTCCTTGCGTAAAATGCGAATTTCTCCCAAACCAAGAACGGTATCGTGTCCAGGTCGACTCTAGTGCACCCCCAGCCCAACCCCCGAGGGTGAAATCATCCGAAAATCATCGAAAAAAAAACGATGATCGACCGAGATTCGAACACGACAAAAGCGTCCCGACAGCGTAGTTGGTTTGGGACGGGGGACGGGTATGCTAACCACTACGCTGTCGGTTCGCACACTTCTTGCCGATGCGAAAAGGATTCCGTATCTAGCGACCTGGACGGGCCCGGCGCGCGCAGAAGAGTTTTCCTTTCCGAATAGGATTCCGAATTTCTCCCTAAGCAAGAACGGTATTGTGCTTCTGGCTGCTGGTATATGTTTCGCAGTGCCCTCAGAGGATTCCCTGTGAATTTCAGCGTGATCTGAGACTTTCGATTTTTGGTCAAATTTCCAAAGGCTATATAGCCTTTGCATTTTTAGGGATTTTGGTCCAAAAATATTTTTCCTCCAAATTGTCGGGGTTTGTGCAGAGGGGCTCCAGTGCACCCAGAGACCAACCCCGGAGGGTGAAATCATCCGAAAACCGGCGAAAAAAAAATATTAGGTCGACCGAGATTCGAACACGACAAAAGCGTCCCGACAGCCTAGTTGGTTTGGGACGGGGGACGGGTGTGCTAACCACTAGGCTGTCGGTTCGCACATCTCTCGGCGATGCGAATTGGAATCCCTATCTACCGGCCTGGACGAGCTCCGCGCGGCGCAGAAGAAGTTTCTTTTCCCTGTCACTTTTTTAGGGCCCAAAAGATGCAATCGAGGGGGTAAGCTCTTTAAAGCATCATACAACTCGATGGAAAAAAGGATTCTTCTTCTCTCTCATGACCGTTGCTAAAAATCACAAAAAATAAAAGAGAAAAGGAAAAAGCAAAATATCAACGTCGCTCGGGTTCGAACCCGAGAGCTTCTGAGCAGGTGCCCGCTGCTCTAACCACTACACCACAGACTTCTGCTGCCAACAGCACTGCAGGCACCACATAGCTTCCGAAAATCTCTTGTTACCAGGAGCCGATTTCGAGGAGGTTACCTCCTCGCCTCTTCTGAACTCCGGGTTGAATACGGCTCGTTTCGCACGATTTTCTCTCAAACATGCAGGCGCGGGCTGGCGTCGAATGGGTTGCCTACCAATAAGGCGCCGATTGAACAATTCACTATTCCTTGCGTAAAATGCGAATTTCTCCCAAACCAAGAACGGTATCGTGTCCAGGTCGACTCTAGTGCACCCCCAGCCCAACCCCCGAGGGTGAAATCATCCGAAAATCATCGAAAAAAAAACGATGATCGACCGAGATTCGAACACGACAAAAGCGTCCCGACAGCGTAGTTGGTTTGGGACGGGGGACGGGTATGCTAACCACTACGCTGTCGGTTCGCACACTTCTTGCCGATGCGAAAAGGATTCCGTATCTACCGACCTGGACGGGCCCGGCGCGCCCAGAAGAGTTTTCCTTTCCGAATAGGATTCCGAATTTCTCCCTAAGCAAGAACGGTATTGTGCTTCTGCACTGGTAAAACAAATGTTTAGTTTCTATACATCATGGTGTATAGTTGGCAATTCTATACATGACATGATGTATAGCAGGAACTAAACATGACAAGATGTTTAACACCTATACACTTCACAAATGTTTAAAGGTTAAACATTTTGTGATGTATAGAAGTATACATTTGGGAGAGGATTCACATGGAAAAGCATAGGGACACCGAGCTGCGCCAAGTGCATAGCCAACTGAACATTTGCAAAGTGTTTAGAAAATAAACATCGGCTGATGTATAGTTTGAACTAAACATGATGTAGTGTTTAAGTATTAAACATTAGCAGTTAAACATCATTTGATGTTTAGAACTATACATTTGTTTTACCAGTGTGGCTGCTGGTATATGTTTCGCAGTGCCCTCAGAGGATTCCCTGTGAATTTCAGCGTGATCTGAGACTTTCGATTTTTGGTCAAATTTCCAAAGGCTATAGCCTTTGCATTTTTAGGGATTTTGGTCCAAAAATATTTTTCCTCCAAATTGTCGGGGTTTGTGCAGAGGGGCTCCAGTGCACCAATAGACCAACCCCAGAGGGTGAAATCATCCGAAAACCGGCGAAAAAAAAAATATTAGGTCGACCGAGATTCGAACACGACAAAAGCGTCCCGACAGCCTAGTTGGTTTGGGACGGGGGACGGGTGTGCTAACCACTAGGCTGTCGGTTCGCACACCTCTTGGCGATGCGAATTGGAATCCCTATCTACCGGCCTGGACGAGCTCCGCGCGGCGCAGAAGAAGTTTCTTTTCCCTGTCACTTTTTTAGGGCCCAAAAGATGCAATCGAGGGGGTAAGCTCTTTAGAGCATCATACAACTCGATGGAAAAAAGGATTCTTCTTCTCTCTCATGACCGTTGCTAAAAATAACAAAAAAAAAAGAGAAAAGGAAAAAGCAAAATATCAACGTCGCTCGGGTTCGAACCCGAGAGCTTCTGAGCAGGTGCCCGCTGCGCTAACCACTACACCACAGACTTCTGCTGTCTGCAGCACTGCAGGCACCACATAGCTTCCGAAAATCTCTTGTTACCAGGAGCCGATTTCGAGGAGGTTACCTCCTCGCCTCTTCTGAACTCCGGGTTGAATACGGCTCGTTTCGCACGATTTTCTCTCAAACATGCAGGCGCGGGCTGGCGTCGAATGGGTTGCCTACCAATAAGGCGCCGATTGAACAATTCACTATTCCTTGCGTAAAATGCGAATTTCTCCCAAACCAAGAACGGTATCGTGTCCAGGTCGACTCTAGTGCACCCCCAGCCCAACCCCCGAGGGTGAAATCATCCGAAAATCATCGAAAAAAAAACGATGATCGACCGAGATTCGAACACGACAAAAGCGTCCCGACAGCGTAGTTGGTTTGGGACGGGGGACGGGTATGCTAACCACTACGCTGTCGGTTCGCACACTTCTTGCCGATGCGAAAAGGATTCCGTATCTAGCGACCTGGACGGGCCCGGCGCGCGCAGAAGAGTTTTCCTTTCCGAATAGGATTCCGAATTTCTCCCTAAGCAAGAACGGTATTGTGCTTCTGGCTGCTGGTATATGTTTCGCAGTGCCCTCAGAGGATTCCCTGTGAATTTCAGCGTGATCTGAGACTTTCGATTTTTGGTCAAATTTCCAAAGGCTATAGCCTTTGCATTTTTAGGGATTTGGGTCCAAAAATATTTTTCCTCCAAATTGTCGGGGTTTGTGCAGAGGGGCTCCAGTGCACCCAGAGACCAACCCCGGAGGGTGAAATCATCCGAAAACCGGCGAAAAAAAAAAATATTAGGTCGACCGAGATTCGAACACGACAAAAGCGTCCCGACAGCCTAGTTGGTTTGGGACGGGGGACGGGTGTGCTAACCACTAGGTTGTCGGTTCGCACACCTCTCGGCGATGCGAATTGGAATCCCTATCTACCGGCCAGGACGAGCTCCGCGCGGCGCAGAAGAAGTTTCTTTTCCCTGTCACTTTTTAGGGCCCAAAAGATGCAATCGAGGGGGTAAGCTCTTTAAAGCATCATACAACTCGATGGAAAAAAGGATTCTTCTTCTCTCTCATGACCGTTGCTAAAAATAACAAAAAAAAAGAGAAAAAGAAAAGCAAAATGTCAACGTCGCTGGGGTTCGAACCCGAGAGCTTCTGAGCAGCTGCCTGCTGCTCTCACCACTAGACCACAGACTTCTGCTGTCAGCAGCACTGCAGGCACCACATAGCTTCCGAAAATCTCTTGTTACCAGGAGCCGATTTCGAGGAGGTTACCTCCTCGCCTCTTCTGAACTCCGGGTTGAATACGGCTCGTTTCGCACGATTTTCTCTCAAACATGCAGGCGCGGGCTGGCGTCGAATGGGTTGCCTACCAATAAGGCGCCGATTGAACAATTCACTATTCCTTGCGTAAAATGCGAATTTCTCCCAAACCAAGAACGGTATCGTGTCCAGGTCGACTCTAGTGCACCCCCAGACCAACCCCCGAGGGTGAAATCATCCGAAAATCATCGAAAAAAAAACAAACGATGATCGACCGAGATTCGAACACGACAAAAGCGTCCCGACAGCGTAGTTGGTTTGGGACGGGGGACGGGTGTGCTAACCACTAGGCTGTCGGTTCGCACACCTCTCGGCGATGCAAATTAGATTCCCTATCTACCGGAGTGGACTGGCTGGACTGGCCCGATGGCGCGGCGGAGACGACTTTTGCTCCGACTTCGTTTTTGCCGCTTGCCCCAAAAAATGGCGCGTAGATGGTGATAGCGATTCGTATGACGGTAGCATGTGCGTCCCGCCAGCCGAGATGGTTAACGCACCTTCCCCTTGTCCCCAATCATCTCGGCTGGCGAGACTTTTTGCAGGTTCAAATCCAGATGGAACATTTTTTTTTTTTAAAACATCCACTTGTATAGAGTCATGAAAATTGTAAGCTATTTTACGCATTATACACCTCAACATAAACAAGGTATTCTTCTGCTCAGCCAACTCCGTTGCAAAAATAGAAATGATAATTAAAATAAAAACAAACTTTCAGGGCTGCGACTCGAACCCGGGCTCACAGGAGCACAAGTCCGAAGCGGTCACCAGTAGACCACAGGCTCCTAGTGCTAGGACATCTGCAAGCACCACATAGCTTCCGAAGAGGTTCTGGGACCAGGAGTCGATTTCGAGGAGGTTACCTCCTTGCCTCTGCTGAGCTCCGAGTAGAATAAGGCTTGCAGAGCCGCTTTTTCACGGTTTTCGCTCAAACGCGCTGCACAACCCCATGAATTTACGAGAAAAGAGCATTACACCCAAAATCTTTAAAATGCAAAGGCTATAGCCTTGCTATTTTTGAGGTGAAGATCATCGAATCCCTCCGATTGCCTTCTTTTTCACAGGGAACTTTCGTTATACTCTTTGAAAAGAATTTAACGGGCCAGAAGCGCTGCCACGGTCTTACTTTGAGACAAATGAGGAAAAGCCCTGCCTCAAAATTTCCAGAAATAACTGCATTTCTGCTTCAAAAACAGTGTTTGCGGGTGATACTTTATTCCGTTTTAGGAATACAGAACAGTCGCCCAACACCCGAGTCTCGTGTCGAGCCGAGAGCCGAGCAGAGGTCGAGTGCGGGCCGAGTGTGCTAAGCCGCCGTTGCGTTGCGGTGGAGCGACAGCGCCGTGACGGCAGGCAACCCACCCACCTCCTGAGTCGATTTGGAAGCTCTCCACTTCAGGAGCGCGCGTGCATGCATTCGTGCGTGCGTGTTCGGAGGGTTCGGCATTTTGAAAATAACAACATTTACTTCAGAATTTAGGTGTTCTGGATTGAAATATCTGTTTAATTTATCAGATTCAACAGATTATCTACAATGACGTTAAAAAAGAATTTGTAGAAACGATGAAAAGATGATAAGGTGAAGATGAAAAGAATTTCAATAATAATGATTTATGTAGAATTTTTAGTGGTAAGACCTAAGTATTTTGGTTAGGATGTTGCCATCAAACGTGAGGTAAATAATTAAAAGTCAGCTGTGCACTTCTTACCCACTTTGGAGATGTGCATTTACTACCCGACCTGATCCTATTTTAATTGTCAAAATGAGTGTGTGCATAAGTCTCAAGAGTACCGGAATGATATTTGGAGCATGCGTAAAGCTGAGAGAAGAAGTTTTGGTTTTTCCTATCTGGTCAATGTTTGTCTTCTAAAGATCAAGCAATTATTATAGAATTTTTAACAGGAAGCAATTAACGTTCTTGCTTGTTATGAAAAAGAAGAAAATATTTCATGCTGGTGTAGGTTTCAGAGTTGAGTTTGTTAAACAAATTTTCACAATACCTAAAATATTTATACATAATTCTTTATTTTATATTTCTTCCAGTGCTTAAATATAAAAGATATCTCACAGCCAATATTTCAATGGGAACAACTAGTGAGAAGAACAATTACTCAAAAAGAAATGGTACAAAATAACATAAGACTATGTCAGTTCTAAGGACTTAATTTAAAGAAAAAGAAAACAAAAAGAAAACAATAGCTAAAAGTAATAAGCATAGCAGTCTACTGTGATACAAGTTCTTCCTGAACATCAAAATACTTCTTGTGACAAAAATTAGTTCTTAAGAAATCAACTGCCACAATGTACTATCTTATCTTCTATGCACTGCCCCAAGTCCTAGATTCGTTGCTTATTATTTTTGCTGGTCGTTCCCTTAATTGAATAATAATTTAAAATTTAACAAATACTATAAACTTTATAATATATAAATGCATAACTAACTACATGGTGTGTTAATAATAAATAACTACTACTTTGCAGATATTGGGCAAAAGCAAAGTTTAAGAGAAATCCGTTGCAGTTCCTCATTTACTGTGTCACAGATGCACTTATAATAAACAGCATTATTATCAGCTATAACAAAAATTTTCAGTCATTTTAATTTATTTATGTTTTAAGGCTACAGAAAGTCTTGGCTTAGCAAGATTCTCAGTTCATGGACAAGAAGTCCAGCTAAAATATCCTGAATACTGCATCTAAAAATCAAATACATAGATTTCACATTGCAGGATCAAAATATTTTGAAAGCTGACAATGACGCAACAATTTAAGCTCAACTTAAAACAGAAGAACTGTCAAATTTTATAACATACATCATGAGTCGATCACAGAATATTTTCTTGAAGGCAGGCGTGTGGCCGCCCGCCCTGTTTGGTCTGATTCAGGTCGGGAAGATATAAAATGTCTTCCAGCATTGTCTGATTTTGTCGTCAAGATATTGAGCGAACTTGAACCCCTCGTCCACTCACTCTCAGGATCAGAGAAAACATTGCTTGAAAAGTGGCGATCACGGTCATCTTCCTCTGCAGAACTCACACTGCTGTCACCATCGTAACCATCTAAATCAAGAAAAGAAAGGCAGCTCTTATTTCCATGCACATGAAATTTCATTGTTATTAAAATATTCTGCCATTAAGATTTAAACTGAATCTGTGATATATTAGATCAATAAGCTGTTGATGGGTGTAGAAGAAAAGCATGAATAACAAAAGGGCCCATGATTGGTCGTGGGGTTTCCCTTCTTCCTGTGCAAAGTAGGCCGGGAGGTCAGTCAACCAACCACCGGTCCCTTTGCTACTTGTTCTGTTCTTCTTTACCCGTTCTCTGCAATAGCTTTATGCGCACCTTCTTCTTCCATTGTAGGTTGAGTTGACATCCATGAGCCATGTATAACTTCATCCCAATCATCGTCATACTGGAGCTGGGTGTTCAACATTTTCTCCTCAGGGTTGAGGAGAACACTTGAATCAGCATCAGTGACATCATATATCTCTGTTACTTTAACCTGAAAGATTACAAAATAGATGAGTTGGTCACAAAGCCTCCCACAAAACAGCCTTGAAATGAGACAACTGTAGCAGTACCTTGTTGTTTTCATCCATGTAGTAATATGCCATGACTGCTTCATGTTGAGCAGTAACTTGAAGAATATGTTCAAATGTATCATCATCAACATTAGAAGTTTCAGCTCTGTTGACTGAAAAACTTCCATGTCTGGACAAAATTTTATTTGATGAAAACCGTCTCGTTGCTCCTTTCTTCTCTCCACTGAAAGAAATTTAATCAAATATATAAAAAGGGTGTCTGCAAGTGCTAAGTGCATATGCCTGCATTGATCCTCAACTCACTTCTCATCCAAGTTTAGAGTGAAATTAAAGTTCATCTTATTCTTAACAGGTGTTGGGCTCTCTAGTTCTTCTTCTGTGTCACATGCACCACCATACTCAGTGATGGCCAACTGACATGTAATTTGAGCACTCATTTCTCTTCGTTCTCTGTTCATTCTCTTCAGAAGGCGTGAAACTTCATCAACAATAAATTTGCTCATGAGGTAGAGATTGTTCCCCATGCGAGGAGCCATGGCAATGAGCCTAAGAAAAAATAAAGAAACTGTGTAAAAGATAAAATCAAATAACATTTTTTAAAAAATTACATGACAAACATGTAGAGAGAAAGAAAAAAAACATGCCACAAAAGAAAAAAACATTTTACATAACTTTCACTACATATAAGAAAAAGAAATCACAAGACTTTTGCAGAGAAAAACAAAAGGCACAAAAAGAAAAAGAATACTTTTAAAGCAGCTGAGAGAGACTTCGACAAAACTGGACAAGACCACAACACTCACTTCGTAAAGGTTGCATACATGAGGTCAGCAGGCAATGTGTACGGTAGGCTCAAGACAGAAAGAAGTTTCATGCCACGATGTTTGAAGACCCAGTTCATCAGACCCTTGTTTGCAGAGTCAATTGCATCTTGGAAAATACTCAGCACAGTGTCAGGTAAGTTAGCCACAGTGGCCTCCTGTCTGTGAACTTTGCATTCCTGGCACTGAGGGTCATACTCCAGGCTTTCATCGAGTGTGTCTTGTACAACAAAGGTAGACTGCACAGCCAAACATCTAGTACAGTTGATCAAGTTATTGCGGTTCAAAAACCTGAGAGCATCATCAAACCCTTGCTTGCACATGTTGGAGAGAACCTGTGCAGAAAACGTAAACAGAGCCCACGCTTATTATCATAGAAAGTGCACTAGATCAGAGAAATTTCTTCAAAAACTTCACTTACCTCTGGTTTTGGTGGAAACAAAATTCTAGTAAAACGATAAATGTTCTGTCTTGATAGCTCAATACTTGTGTTGGCTACATTGATCTGCAACATTGAAAGGGTACTTTCAAGGCCTCGGTTGTTGAATTATTTTCCAAGAATAAGCTTATAACAATTGGATACTCACATGAAATAGCTGGAGGGATAAATCACGAGGACAAATGTCACTCTCTCCACAAAAGGGGCTAACTGTGATTGTATTCTCATCTAGAGTTGGAAGATTGTCACTGAATCCACCATCCATGTACCGGATACCGTGGAACTTAGGAGGCAGAAATCCAGAGAAAATTGGAACAAAAGCACTTGCCATCAAAGCCTGCAACACAAATTATGTGTTAATACCCTAAAACATAATGAAATACAAAAATCCACAAAAGATTCGACTGAGGCAAGAAGATAAGAAAAAAAAAAATAAGAGCAATTTGAGTGTTGATATTACCTGAAGGAGGTCCTCTTTGCTGTTGAAGTGAGACACAATGACATTCTTGCCATCATAAACCCTGGTAAGGGAAATGTGGAGCTTGCCACTCACTCGGAGGTGGGCATCTTCCGGGAGATGCTGCAAATAGAAATCAAGTTCCATCCAAAATTATTCGGGAGGAAACGAGAAATTCGGTTCCAGCTTTGACATGGAAGGACTCAAAACGTCAAAACATAGTCTCCAAAAGCTGTCGACAACACGAGATCAGATCGCTATCTCACCTTCTCGAGTCCCTGCAAGAGGATGTCTTGCACACTGAAGGACGGGCTGAAGGGGCCGAGAGTCCTGCACCGGGCCTCTCGCACGATGTGAAGCATGTCCGACGTGATCTCGCCTGCAACAAGACAAAACAGACATTAGATATTGCTTGATGTGTAGACAAATCAGTATTTGTTGGCCATCAGGTATGAAAGAAGCAATGCGGTTGGACCCGAGGGAGGAAAAATTCTGAAATTTTTGAGCACCTCGTAATTCAGGAAAATTCAGAAAAAAATCAGAAAAATTCACAAAAATTTAGAGAAATTCCGGAAAATTTCATGAAAGTTTATAAAAGTTGATAAAATTTCAGGAACATTTACAAAAAATAGATAAAATTCAAGTGAAAATTCACCAAAATTCTATAAAAATTCACCAAAATTTACAAATTGTGAACACCAAAATTCAGAGTTAGTTAGTTAGTTCCCCCTCGGTTGGACCGCGCTCCACGGCGCGTGTTAAAACTATTCCATGCGATGCGCTCGGCCCGTCAAGTTCAAGTACGCCCCTATCGACCACGGAGACTGGACTTGTGAGGGGAGGAAACAGACGGTCGAGGATCAACAGCGATTATCAGTGTCACCTTGCTGCCACAGACTGTTTCCAACTGCCATAGCCTGCCTGCCTCCCCACCCACACCCCGCGGACATAAGAGACCGCATCGGCTCGCTATTCAAGGGGCAGACCAGACGCACATTGGACACATCCGCAGTCAAAGCGGGCGGCGCGGCAGTGACCCAGCCTCTTAGCCTCACTGCAGACTGGCCGCTGCCGCTGACAGGTGCGGCGGTGGCCGCGGTGTACGTTGCCCTATGCCCCTGCAGCCCCGCGACTAATCACAATCATACAGGTGTGAGTGAGGTGAGTCACCCAGGCGTCACTCTCTGCGGCGGTACGGCCCGCGGCGGCTGCGTGAGGAGGAGACAAAAGCGCTGCACTGGACGAAACTAATGCGATGTGCGTAATGCACTCCTGGGTGCAAGCGTTTGCACTCTCTTGGCGGTATATACACGGTAAAAACAAGACCCCCTGGGATTCCCTGGGTAGTAGGAAAACAGGAGATGCCCTCCTGGAAATCATTTCCAGGGCATCTCCACAGTTAAAAATACTGTACGGAGTTACGGTTTGCCTATGGTCCGTGCCGTAGTTTTTGTGTACGGTCAGACCGTAACGTATCCTTACGGTACGGACTGTACTTCATTGTGGATGGAATGTGCTCCATAGAACTTCCCCAACAAATTTGCAAGCTACAGAGTTTCAGTTTCAGTGTTCATTACAGAATTTACACAATGCATATTTTTTTTGCCATGTTCTTTGACTGGCTGACTGGCTGTGACCGGTGGTTCGACTACTGCCATCTACGCGGACGGGCGCGGCGACGCAACGTAAATTGTGTAACGAACACTCGAAATATAATCTACAACCAGAATTGAGATGGAAAACACGCATTATGATGTGTGATGGGTCGTAATGGGGCGTGATCGGTCCCTATCGTGGGGGCACCTTAAAACATCGCGGCCCGGCCCGTCACGCCCAGGACTTCCCTGCTCCGCCCCGCGCGACAAAAGGCGCGCACCGCGCAAACGCCACTGAAGGAAAAAAAAATGGAAAAAAGCGGGGAATACACTGAGTGCGAATGGTGATTAGCTGTGATTGACAGAGTAAATTACAAAGTCGTGTTTTACCACGGGCGGTTGGCATGGAGGGGCCTGGGCCTCGGCCTGAACCGCACTGTACGGGGCAAACTCCACTCCGCGACTCGCCCACCACACCAAATCCGACGAGATTATGACAACGACCAGCTCGACCTATTCGCACTGAGTGATCAAATCAGGTGCACCGCCGCCCCGCTGATACACGCGACTACCGTGAGCAGAGTGAATGAAGCGGGGCACTGTCAACAAATTGACAATTTTGATGCATGTAAATGCGGGGTTGTGACGATATAATCAAGGGTCTACCACTTCCATAATCCTCGTACACCCCTCTAGATGATTATATTGATAATAACAAAATCATAATCACGTAAAATTTCCAAATATTGACAAATTTTGACAAATTAAGAGAAAGGTTATCAAATTTGACCAGAAGTTGCGTGATTACTGGCCAATAATCAGTAAATATGTTATGGATTAACGCAAATAATCACTGATAATCACCATAATCGTGGCTGATTATAATCCTCGTTCGCGATTTTTAAAAGTGGTAGACCCTTGGACGTAATCGGACCTGTGACGGTCAAATGATTCGAAATGGAGACAACACCTGCGGTTTTGAGTCTATAAACCCTTCCGACTTTGAACCCCTCCCACCTCCCCCACTCAATTCTCCCAAATGTTTGCTAACGGCGCGGAAGCCAAAGCGGCACGCTGCACTCGGCTCGGCAGGTCAGTGAACGCCTTACAGAATTATTATCGCACGATATACACACTTATCAGCGTGTTCCCATGGTACCCAGCGGCACAACCTGTATGGGGCGGGGCGCGGCGGGGTGGGGTGGGGTGGGGCACTCCCGGGAGGGAACCCCTGCCCCTTCACAATTCCTTTTTTTCTTCTTTTTTTTCCATCTGTTGTCTTCCCTCTCTTTTTCATTCCCCCTTCCCCCTATCCCGGGGACGGCCGCGGGCAAAGACCCCGACCAGGGCATGGCTCTCCTTGTTCTGTGCTCAGCGCGCAGCTCGAAAACGGATTGATAAGGTTTACCTGTGCAGAGGTAGGGGTGGTGGGAGAGATATCTGAGCTGTCAGTTTGTGTAAGCAGCAGCCGTCGACTAAGCGGGGCGGCGTTGGAGACGAAGGGAAACTGGATCCCCTCCCCTCCCCCACCCCCTCCCCCAATTACCCGCACCCTCACTGCATTAAGGTATCCGAAAGCAGACCACTTGATTTTATTACAAATAGAAACTTGGGCGGTCATTAGGAGCCAAGTTTTCAAACCCATTTTATTCTTCTTTTCTTTTTCCACACGACATGTCCTACCATCCGGCACTATAACTTACGATGTTGAGTCATTCGAACCCCAACCCCTTCCCCAGCTCCTCCAGGCCTCCCCTTATCGCACAATTCCGTGGTTATCGACACACGCTCGCAATCAAAAAGCCGCGGGTTCAAACACACCAACACTATATTATTTCTAACATCACGTGTATATCGTTCACCAATGTGAGAAATACTTGTGCTGGGTACGGGAAAATTTTCCATGAGAGGTCTTGTACAATTACAATTCATATTGTAAACTTTTATAACTATACGTATCAACTCAGAATCGATTGGTGAGCAGCCAAGTCGAAAAGCGTAAAGTCGTACATGTGCGAGATATGTTGTACATAGTGAATTACAAAATATATTGTACATCTACGGAAATATTTTCTACAGTGACAGATCTCTCAAAATGAGCAGAAAAAGAAAAATCGCACAGGAAACTTAAGGAGGGGGCTTCCACTTGCAGTCTTTGTGCACACCGGCATTATTTGAGCCGAGATCACTCGGTAGGGAAGCGTACATTTGATTACCAATTAACCAGGGATAACCAACAGTTTTCGGAAAACTTTGCGAAGAAACTTCGAAATATATGCCATTAATGCACATTTTATCGAGGGAAAAACTTCAACAGCATAAAACAAGGAAATGAGGAATTTCGGGATGTGATTACTAGAAATTATCGAAAAAATAAGTGTACACAAGATTACCAGAGTGGTATGGGCCCGGTCATACCCGAACATTCGTCTACTTTAGAGCGTATTTTAACATTCCTCGGCATTAGTACGCGTAATACACGAATCAGGTGTATACGGTTTTGCGCAGAGGTGAAAGCCCCCTCACAACAGCCTTCTGGAACACCTGCTCCTGCCCCCGCCTGCCTATAGCGTGACATTCCCCGTGAGAGAAAGAGCGGGGCGCGGCATACGCGAGGGGCGAGGGGGGAAACAACTCTAAAGTTTTTGTACACCTCGTAATTCAGAAAAACTCAAAACATTCAAAAATATTCAGAAAATTCAGGAAAAACTCTGAAATTTTCTTTAAAAAAATTCGGAAAAATTAGGTTAATTCAGAAAAAAATATCAATCAAGATTGGTATTGAAAGCAGATGGTACCGCAAGAGAAATTGCTATAGGGTGCGCTTTTAGTGCGACAATTTGTGTGTGAAAGCAAACTATGTAAACGACGCCAGCAGAGCCGCGCAGCGCACCTGCGGGGTTGGGAGGAAAGGGGGGTCCGCCGGTGGCGTGGCGGACCGAAGCGGTCGCTGGCGGGGAGGAGCTGTTAGTGTTACACGCTGCGCGCGGGGAGGGGGTGTCATTGTTCCGCGCGGACTGCGCGTCAGCCAGCCACTCACTCAACCACCAGCCCCGGCAGCGCCGCGCCACATTATTTTGTAAGGTTACGCGATTGGTTTCTGGACTCGAACTCGAGAGTACAAGCTAGCTGACACCTTAGTGTCTTGTACTGTTCTTAAAGTAAAGGTAAAATCTGCTAAAAAAACATGAAATTTCACAAAAATTCACTAAAATTCTCAGAATGCTAGGAAAAAACTCAAGCAAAAATTTACTACAAATTAACCAAATTTGTACACCAAAATTCTGAGCTGTTTTCCCCTCGGGCACGCGCCACTGTGCGTAGGCGGGTATAGGTAGCGTAACGCATGGAGAAAGGGAAGCCCCGCTGGTCCCGCTACTCCGCAGCGCCGCGCGCCACACCGACTCGCTGTGATTGGACAGAGGGACGCTCAGCTGATCGCCTGCTCAGTAGCCGCAGCCCCCCTTCTTTCCTGCCCCATTCACTTAACCCACATAACGTTCGCGCTCTCCCTCCGCTGCGACGGCCGGACCTTAGTCCTATTTTTTGCCGGCGGGGCGAGGCGGGAAGGGGGGGGGGGACTCCCCCCCCCACGCCTCGTCGCGAGATCGGATGCGATGCTGCACGCGTGCATGCCAAAGCCATTTCCGTGTCAAGGACGCGCAGAGCGTGGCTTCGATATACAAATAAAGCGGGCTCGAACGCACATTAAGATTGCTGAGCAAATAAAAAAAATTAAGATTTAAGGGGGGGAAAAGTCAAAAGAAAGCCGCCCCATTCCCCTGACCGCTCACAGTGTTATTAAACGAAAAGATAACAGCAGTAATAATAAAAATAAGAAAAAGCACCCAGTGCATGCCTTTCTAATACCATTCATTCGACATTCACGAAAAAATTACTCGCAAATTGTTGCAACAAGACAAGCAAGCCGTCCTGGCCAGCACTCTCATCACTGCACGAGCATAGAGCCCCGCAATCCGTCATCAATCGCGAGAGTCGCGACCGCCACGCCACTACAAACGGCGGTACTATCGTGGAGAAAACAAGTAACCGAATAAAAATAAGTAAATAAATCGAAATCAGAAGGCAACATGTTTCATGAACTTGCTTTGATCCAGCGCCGCCGGCCCGGGCCCGCCCCGCGGGAGGGAAGCCCAGTCATGTGGATCAATTGTGTCGGAATGCGTGCGGGGCAGATAAGGGGCTTATCGCGACATTATTAAACTACGCAATACACTCCCTCGCGCAACTGAAGGGGAAAAAATAAAAATCAATGCTGTTTCCCGCGAGCAGCGGCCCGGCGGCAACGGGACTTGAACCCGCGACACACTTTCCCTGATGAACAAGGAATTATTTATTCGCACCACTACAGCGTAATGCGCTGCCGGCTCGCTGTCAATCTATCTACCTATAGGAACAATTTTCTCGACATGCGGCGCAGCGATGTTAAATATCTTGTGCTTGGGCTAGATCAAATACAACTTTCCAAAAAAATAAAAAAATATAATAATAATAATAATAATAATAATAATAATAATAATAATAATAATAATAATAATAATAATAATAATAATAATAATAATAATAATAATAATAATAATTAATAGTAATAATTGGCTGAGCAATCTAATTTAAACTTAAAGAATTGAATCCAATCTAATCCAAGCGAAGCTACACTGACTTTCTCGGCGCATACTGATGGGAGCGTAAACTCTTCTGGATTGCGGTGAAGATGCTGCCAACCTCAACCAAATGAAACTAAATTTTGTCGTACTGAATTTAGACTGTATCTGAAGTGCATTCATTCTATTTTTGATTATTCTTTATAAAAGAAACAAGTTGTGTTGAATTTAAGCTGTCAATTTAAACTTATTCCTATGATCCCTGAGCTTGTGTTTTGTTATGTCGTAATAATGTTGGCTGCGTGTGTAATTTGAGATAAAAGTCGCGGTGTCGTGAAGAATAGCCCGTAGGGCCAGAGCTCAGCCCCAAATTCGCGTTTTTACTAGTAATAATTGGGACATTTTTAAGGCGTGGGTTGAGTGGTTGGGCGGCAGGGTCGGGTCACGCCGATATGTTTGCGCGCTTATTTTTTTTGTAAATCACATTTTGCGGGATCAACGAACAAGATCGACCTTTCTGGCATCCCCCCCCCCCCCCCGCCGCGCGCGCGGCTGCAGTGCGCAACACCCTTTTCTCAGCCTCACCCTGTGCCGTATCAGCTGCACATCACATTGAGCTGTCACGTGGGGGTCAGCGTAGGCGTGGGCGGGGCGGTACAGTGCACCCGCGCCACTGCCACTGTACAGACGGAGACGGGACGGGACAGGCCCGCTCGGCGAAGGGTAGAGAAAGGCGGAGAGCGAGGATACGATCAAGCAATATAAAAGAAAAAGTGCGACGTACACCGCCAGACCGCCGTCGCGGTAATTACTGGTACTCCAATTAGCGAAGCAAACGGCGACATACAACAAATGTAACAGGCAAAAATAAAAGAAGTATTTTGGTGCCATGGCATGGGTCCGATTGAGTTAAGTAATAAGACTGATCTCGAACCGAGGGGGAAACAACTCTGAATTTTGGTTTATAAATTTTGAGAATTTTCGGGAAGTAAGAATTTTTATTGAATTTATTCCCTGCACTTTTCAGAATTTTTCTAGATTTTTCTTAAATTTTCTGAATTACGAGGTGTTCAAATATTTCAGAGTTGATTCTCCCTCGTCTCGAACACCCGTAGCTCCGTCTCTACCGCGGCAAAACCATGATCCGGTCGAGCGGAATCTGAAGCTCGAGTGTGTAAGTCCGTCAGGATGGCGATGCCGTTCCTGCTGGGTCCAGGCGCAAGCAGCCTTGACGCGACCGGCGACCGGCGCAGCAGCTGGCCGCCGCGGCAGCTGCACGTGGGGGCGTGACGTCAGCTGGCCGCTGCTGGGGCGTGGCACTGCGTAGCGGGGCCGTGGCGGGTGTGGCAGGAAGCAACACGAGCTCGCGAAAACAAAACTGACATAATACTCCACCAGCATCCATCTCCGCACAAGCCGCCTCCTTCATGGAGGTCCTGAGCAACCCCAAAGAGAAGCGTGACGTGGATTCAACGTGGATTCCACGTGGATGCGTTGATCTATCGTGGACGTGGATGAATCCACCAAAATTCAACTATTTTCCCTTTTACAAAATATCATCATAAATTTATGTTTGCAAGAAACTGGGGTGCTTAAACATTTTAAGTAGTGACAAAACTGCTTGGCAGCTGAACTTGCGACATCCCGTTGAAAAAACGTGGAATGGACGTTATTTTGTCCACCGTGGACTGATCCACCATATTTCAACTATTTCACCTGGTTTAACTGTGTTGTCGACTGTTCTCCATACGTTTCCATGATTCATGAGATAAAATACGCTCTATAATTTCTTTATCAAGTTAATGATAATACGTTGAAATAACGTGGAATCAACGTGTTTCCCTCCACCGTGGATAAATCCACCATATTTCAACTACTTACTAATCCCTCCGTTGTTTCTGTGTTAGCGACTTTCCCGTTCCTGATTCATGGAAAGAAGGGCGATTTATGATTTTTTTCCATATTGAATGGGACTTTGTGGAAATAACGTAGAATCCACGTGAAATCCACGTGGAATCCACGGTACGAAGTTCATAGTTCAACATTCAGAATTCAGTCACATCTTTATTTTTATAGATGCCTGAAAACTGTCTTGTCCTTATAAAATATTATTTACAATTTGTCGCAAACAAAAGGAATCGAATTTTGACGTATTTAACGCACAAATCGCTAAGGTCAAGCTAAGGAGCTGTGTGGGTTGACCCTTACAGTGGGATCGGTTGCTGACGCTCTTTCCTCATCAGTAGCGCCGTAGGCTAACGGATATGGCACGAGACTTCCAACTCTAAGATCCCGGGTTCAACTCCAAGTAAGGTGAAGAAAATAAATGAGTAAGACTGAAAGTAAGAAAAACCTTGTCATACAAGGGAAAGTAATATCGATCAAGAAATATTTTTATGATTTCTGACAACAATACCAAAAAGAAAGTGAAATTTGAGCATAGGAAAACACGTTGATTCCACGTTACATCAACGTTGAAAAGTGGTGGAACGAAGTGTCAAATTAACGTCGCTTCCACGTGGATCATCCACGTGGATTCCACGTGACAGTTCAACGTTGAATCAACGTTACGTCCACCAAGATTTCTCTTTGGGAACGGGATCATGTAGCATGGCACTACCAGTACAGTAGTGAACCCACCTGATACAATATAATCAACCATGTGACGCCGGCTTTCAGTGATTAGTCCCGACCTGAGCTGTGTGCGTGCGTATGCTCAGCGGTAAGCATCGCGCAGGTATAGCTGACGCCCGGTCCTGCTGACGCTGACGTCAAAATTGCCGAAAGTGCGTCAAAGTGTCTACGTCGGCATGGGGGAGGGGGGCAGGGGGGGGGGATAAAATCGAGGGGTGCCTCACCTTCTCCAACCAGTGTACACTGTAATTCTTAATGCAATAAAAAATACGATTGGAGTGCAATAACTATTTATTGCTCCTGTGGGAGCGATAAAAAAATTATTGCACTTTATTAGTATTTAATATTACTCTCAAGAGCGATAATTCTCATACCATTTGCAGCATTAAATGAATTATCGCTCGTTTGCCGCATTAAACGCAAATTATCGGTTATTTTGAGCAATCATGATTGCATAAAAATGCATTAACTAATGCACTTTTCGAGCAATAACTCTCTTATTGCTCTCCCTGGAGCGATATTTTGTGTGTATCGCTTTCAGGAATTATCGCAGCAAATTGTATGATATTTATCGCTCTTCAGATAACAGTGTACACCCTGAGCTCCAATCATTTTCCAATCACTATCCAGTCACATACTTTTTCAACAAAAGTCTACTTTAAGCACCTTAAAATTGCGAAATATCGAATTGGTGCCACTTTTTTCTGTGCTTTCTTTAAAGTTTGGTCAAATTTTCCTTCTAACCACGATGCAAGCCTCCAATCAGTGTACACCCATTGGAAGAGTGAGGTACCCCTCGGATAAAATAAAGACCACGACGTGCCGCGCATGTTTCCCTCCGCCTTTCAGAACGAGCGGGGAATGCATTCTCTGCGTGCAACGATGGACGAGCACATTGCGTATTGATACAACGAACTGGCGGAATTTCGCGACTTTCACTACGCTCCCCCAACCAACTGTTCGTAACGGCACGGCAATCAGACAGTAGCAGCAGCAGCAGCAGCAGCGTAACCAGAAAGAGAGTGCGCCCACAGGCGCGAGCGATGGAGAGCGAGCGAGAGAGAGAGAGAGAGAGAGAGAGAGAGATAGGGAAGGAATGCACCGACTCTTCCCCCCCCCCCCCCTCTGCTACTACTGCAGCCGCCGCCAAGGACGCCGCGCCGCGCCGGGCCGCCGGGCCCTGCAGAGGCGTGGGCGGCCGCGTAGGGTGAGGTTAGGTTCGCTGGTGAAGGACGCGTCTTATGCAAGGTGGATTAATTTAACTAATTTAATCCACCTTGGTCTTACGGAATCGCCGTTTCGCGATGCAATTCGCCGTCCGCGAGTTGCATGTCACTGCAACGAAGGTGCTGGCGGGGAGAGGACGCCTCCGGCCGACAGCCACTGCAGGTGGGTCCTTCCCCCGCGGATGACTGAAGGTAGCCCCACAATGGCCGGAATCCGCCGTCAGTCAGTCATATTTCACCCGTCAGTCACTTCTTTACACTTGTGTTACTGACTTTTATCCTTCTGAACTTTTCAAATCCGGACTTTTCATACAGAAGGAATCACTTCAGTTGATAATCTTCTAACGTGAGAAGCTAAAACGAGTGACTGACTGACTGACCTACGGACGATCGGATTCCGGCCATTGTGGGGCCACCTTGACGGGCATCATTGGGGACGGAGGACAAGGAAAGCAGGGGCCGTTGAGGCCCGCTCACAGCGCGGGAAGTTCTGGACGGGAGTCTGCTTCTTTACGGATATCCACCCACGTGTTCCCCTCCTTCCACTTACCCAGTGACCTCCTCAGGTATGATGGTTTTGAAACAACTATCACAACGAGCAAAGGAAATGATCCACTTCACCGTTACATAGCGCTCGATTGCTGACCCGACATCTCCCCCCCCCCCCCCACTCTTTCACCCGCGAGCGCGCGCAGACATCCTGGCGCCAGCACAGCTGACTGCACTGTTTGCATACTGACCCAGGGGCAGGTCGCAGAGCAGCGCGCAGGCCGCGATGGCGCCCGCCGACGCGCCCGATATCTTGTTGAGCAGCAGGTGGGGCGCGTACTTCTTGAAGCAGACGGCGACGCCGACATGGTAGATGCCGAGGAAGCCGCAGCCGGCGAACGACAGATTCATTGTCTTGTCGACGGCAGCGACAGAGGGGGAGGGGAGGGGGGACGGGACACACCAGTCACTGAACTACTGCGCACTGCCGCAGGGCGTGCGCGCGCGAAATAAATTGGCGACAACTAATTCCAGTAAAGCAGACGACAAGAAAGTGTCCGGTCGGTCGCGGTACTACTCAGAGCCTGTCTTGCCGAGCGCGCGTCGTCGGGTAAACAACAGAAACCGTGATGGACGAGGTAGGCAGTCACACTATCGACAAGCCTCGTTGACGTCCTGATCTCAACTGACTGACGGCCGGGCGGCTGGCGCGCGGCTGGCCGCCCGCTCCCATTGGCCGCCGCCCCCCCCCCCCCCCCCCCCCCCTCCCTCCCTCCCCCCCACGCTTGCCTGTGTGCTCACTGCAGCCGGCGCGGACGGGGCGAGCCCTAGCGGGCGCCGGCCGAAGCTCGTGCCGCGCGCACCACACCACGCGCCGCCCGCCTCCCGCCAGCGGTATGAAAACATTTCAGATCGGCGTGTTGTTGACTTCCCTACAGGGCGATTCTCCGCACACGGTCTTCGTCTCTCTGTCCTTGTTGCACTCACGGTAAAGGGCCATAGGGAGCGAGAGAGAAGACACTACTGAACGATACACTGAATCCGCCTGCTGGCGCCTACAGAGTTGCTACAGAGCCATCAGTCAGCAGTCCCTCTCCCTTGCTCTTCTTCCTACTATCTTACCTACCACTCATCTCCAGTCCAGACTCTAGCTCCATAGTACACATCCCGTTAAAATTGGTTACAAAAACCTTTAAAAAAAAACATTCCTATACATCAAAATGTATCGAAGCGGTCTCAGAATCCTTAAAATGAACCAACGAAAAGGTTTACGACAAATATATTCACATACGTTATTCTAGTGGGTGTAAATTGTGGTTCGATACTTGAGACTGCCAAAGTTTAGTTAAACAGTTAAACTAACGTCAGTCAAAGTAGGTTGTACAACGTTACAAATTCTAATTATGTAAAAAGTTTTCCCCATTTAGCAGACGTAATTTTTTTTTGAAAATTGTCCGTTTCGAGTAATTGCACTTAAAAAGACGGTTCCGGAGTGGTGCGGATCGATGAGGATGGATATAGTGGAAAAGTGGACCAATTTCGGTCGGATTTTACAGTGTACTAGCGAGTTAAGCCTGTTTTCAAGGACAACGGTTCGCAGCATTGACCTGGAGTCGAAAAGGCGGTTCCGGAGAGGTGCGGGTCGATATGGTCGAATAACGTTGAAAACTGGACCAATATTGGTCGGTTTTTATAGTGTACTTGTGGTTTAGGCCCTTTTCCGAGGGAAATGGTCTGCGTCATTGAACTGCACTTGAAAATCCGGTTCCGGGCGGATCGATGGGGTTAGAGAAACTTGAAAATCGCACCAATTTCCCCCTTTTTACAGTGTACCGGCCAGTTGGGCCCCTGGAACAAAAATGGTGTGCGCCATTATTCTGGCCGCGTCCAGACGATTCCTGAGAGGTGCGGGAAGATGGGGGCGTCTCCAAAACTAAAATTACGCCAATATCGTGATTTAGGCCCTTTCCGGAGGGGCGTAACTCAGCTCCCAGAGATATTTTGGGAAATCGCTGAAAACGTTGGGCGGCATCAATGAGCCACCGTCGAGACGGTTCTGGCGATGTGCGGGTCAGCTGGGTTAGACAAAATTAGAATTGGACCGTTTTCGCCTATTTATTACACTGTACCGGCCAGTTACGCCCTTAATCGCAAAAACGGTGGGTGGCTGAGCCGACCCAAAACGGTAGAAGATACAGCAAAACGGGCAAAATTTTGACCTAGAGAAACCTAACTCGTCGACATACCCGTTACGAGCTCATGAAATTTTCCCGATAAATTTTTTTCCCATTACTGTAGAACTTTAATTTTTTTTTTTTCAGTGCCTTAATGAGGGTTGGCAGGATTTGAAACAGGCCTTTCGGTGTCCAGGAGTGACCCTCAAAATACCCCCAAAAATTTCGACTCTCTACAGCAACTCCTTGGAGTGGAACAAACATACAGACAAACAAACAAACAAACAAACAAACAGACACCAAAGCCCGCTCTCAAGCTTTTCCAAACCAGAAGGGAGCGCTAAAAAAATAGGCCAGATGATAACAAAATTCTAAGATACAAACGACTTGAATAGATTTTTCATGGAAAATCTAAAATTTGTCTGGTATATGTATACTTGCTAAATATGTAGACTAAAATGTCTAAAGCTGATTAATAGGCCTCAAATGCTAGACTGAAATAGGCAAGAGTATATAATATTTTGCTAAAAAAGGTTCTCTATATTACTCCTAGGATTTATAAAACATCTCAGTACAGCAGCATCAATAGTTTCAGTGAGAATATATGATATATATTAAATCCACGGTTTGCCGTCACCATGTGTATAATAAATAATACCTAACAAATGATATCAATTTAAGTAATTCTGCAGCATGCACCCAAATTTGTGTATTTAAAACAAAGGTACTTTATTATTTAGAATACAGAGAAGAAATATTAAATCCACGGTTTGCCGTCACCAAGTGTATAATAAATAATACCTATCAAATGATATCAATTTAAATAATTCTGCAGCTTGCACCCAAATTTGTGTATTTAAAACAAAGGTACTTCATTATTTAGAATACAGAGAAGAAATAAATTTGCATCAAATCAGTAATCGGACCAATATTATACAAAACACACTAGCTGACATTCGACCGAACACTGTATTCTACGCTTCACATGATCTGAATGAAATTTCAATTTGAATCTTTCAGTCCTTTAATATTGCTAAAAATGGTTCTCTATATTACCCTCAGGATTTATAAAACATCTGAGTACAGCAGCATCAATAGTTTCGGTGAGAATATATGATATATATTAAATCCACGGTTTGCCGTCACCAAGTGTATAATAAGTAATACCTATCAAATGATATCAATTTGCAGCTTGCACCCAAACTTCTGTGTTTAAAACGAAGGTACTTTTTTATTTAGAATACGGAGAAGAAATTAAAATAGTTCTCTATATTACCCTTAGGATTTATAAAACATCTGAGTACAGCAGCATCAATAGTTTCGGTAAGAGTATATGATATATATTAAATCCACGGTTTGCCGTCACCAAGTGTATAATAAATGATACCTATCAAATGATATCAGTTTCACTAATTCTGCTGCCTGCACCCAAACTTGTGTATTCTAAACAAGGTTCTTTATTATTTAAGAGATAGGGAGATGAAATAAAATTACTACAAATGAGTGATAGTGATGGGCCCAGTATTGTACAAAAACTAGCTGACATCGGACAGACCACATTAGTTTATGCTTCACATAATCTCAATACAACTTCAAAACCTACATATCAGACCTGATATTTTGTAATTTAAAATGATCCGAATGTATGTGCAGCCCTAATACACACCATTTTTTTAACAGAGTTATGCTAGAATTGAATATAAAACTAGATTTAAACTAGTTTACATTATGGGTTATGGTGCTTTGTTATGGTTCCCACTACGCTCCGCCATTCGGGGCAAGGTCCTCATTGTACAAAAACTAGCTGACATCGGACAGACCACATTAGTTTATGCGTCACATAATCTCGATACAACTTCAAAACCTACATATCAGACCTGATATTTTGTGGTTCCTGACATTTTTTTACCCGGAGCCAAGCCGGGCCGGGGGGAGCCGGGTCGGGCCGAGCCGGGCCGAGCAACGAACACGACACACGAACAGACTAGACGAGTGGGGACAGAGCGTGGAGGGGGGAGGCGTGACGTCACAGTGACGACCATTCCCGAACGACGACCACGACGACCACGACGACACGCTCCCCGCCCCAGCCGACGTAGCGCTAGAAGCGGTGCTGAGACCGCTTAAAAAGAATACGCGTTTTCTAATGGATATGAAAAGAACTGAAAATATTTCTTTGCGAACGCAATCCCAGTTGGCGAGGCCGTGACTCAGAGCGTGCGCAGCCTCGCTCGTGTTTGTCCTGCGGGCTCCCTATGTGTGCCCGCCAGTGCCCGCTCAAACACGCGTCCACCGATAAGCGATCATAAGCAAAACAAGTGGCTTTATGGAAGTGCGGTTCCTGTTTCCCTGCTGCTTGCGTCTTCTCGCGCATGAAATCCGAGCGAGGGGTCCCCAAGTAGGTCTTAGCATGTACAATTGCCCAAAAACTAAGAAGCCCTGGAAGACCATCAGGAAGACACATAAGGAACCCGTGAAACATTTTAAGTGTATGTGTCATACATGTTTGCATGCATGCTGTGCATGTATGTGGCATACACTTTGAGCATGCGTGGCATACCTATGCGACATACGTTTGGCATGTGTGTGTACCATACGAGAGAGCTTTGGACTTTTGTGTGTGTGGCGTATGGGCCATGCATGTGAAAATGTATGTCGTACGTATGTTACATGCATGTATACGCCACTCTTATTTTCCCCAAAATCGCATAAAATTTTTTTCTTTGTTTCTCTCCTTTTGTTTCCTCCTATTATTCTTTTCTTGTGTTCTTTATGTTATTCCAATTTCTGCTGAACTCCGTCGCCGATGTGGAGAATTGAACCCGGGACCTTCGTGTTACTTACTTAGCACCTTGTCCACTACACCACGAGATCACATCTATGAGATGGTAGCTGGTGCACTCTAATAACTCACATAGGAATCACATACAAGCGACATACATCTCACATACACTCGGCATACGTTTCACATACGCAACATAACGGCATGCATGCAATGATCAGCGGACATGTATGCCACATATGCTCTAAAGGGATATGCATGTGTAACATACAAAAGCGGATGACCTGCATGTATATTTTGATCTGGTAACATGAATGCCACATATCTACTGTGAGCATATACATGTGCTACATACGACATGGACATGCTGACATGCATGTACTGATAAGACTACATGTATGCCACATGTGTGCGACAGCACTTACATATGTGACTGTGCCATACCGCCAGTCGACGCCACATAGACAGTTTTTATTTCGTCCTTATAGATGATAAAGTCATTAGTTGATGCTTGAAACTTATTCGACCAATCACATTTTTTAAAAAATTCTTGATTACTTTTCGTTTTGAAGGTTTGTTTTTCTTTCTTTTTTTTTTTGTCATGAAGACACCGATTTTCTATAGTGTACTCGGAGCAGATTGATATTGGGAGTATGCCAGTCTCTTGTTTGGTCTTTAGGTTTAGCAAAAAATATTTTTTATTAAAAAATAATAACTTTTGTCTGGTATGCATCATGCAGCATACAAGAAGAAAGGTTTGCATGTATGCGCCAGGGAATCAGATATGTATGCACCATACGTAATGATACAGCATACTTGTCTGTCATACAAGAGAAATGTTTCTCATGTATGCGCCAGATTGTGGGACATGTATGCACCACACGAAGTGATACCGCATACATGTCTGTCATACAAGAGAAATGTTTCTCATGTATGCGCCAGATTGTGGGACATGTATGCACAATACGAAGTGATACAGCATACCTGTTCGCCATACAAGAGGAATGTTTCACATGTATGCGCTACATGTATGACACACACGTGATGATGCAGCATGCATGTGTCACATACAAGAGGTAACGGTCTCATGTGTGTCTTAGCGGGAGACACATGCATGTGAGACATACATGTATACATGTCACACGCGTGCTACATACACGCACGTATGATTCACTCACATGCAGCATGTGTTGTAAATGGATGCGACATGTATGTTTGGTGTTTCACGGGAAGCCCAGGAAACCCGCATCATATGTACACAGGCAGACCAAAGTTGGGGACCCCTCGAGTCCGAGACACGCAAAGCCGATGTTCTACTACTGGCGGAGCAGCATCGCCGTAAATTGGGACAAATTTCAAATTTCACATTACGATAGTTATTTTGTTTTTACGACACATTGTTTATCCGCCCTGAGAAAATAATGCGCAAAGCAAACAGTGAACTATGTGTAAGCCGGACGCGCGTCCCGTGCGCTAATGAGTGACGCGAAAAGTACGCGATGCTTGTCGCACACCAGAGCCCCCCTCCCCCCCCCCGGGGCTAGGCTGCCCCGTGCCGTGCGGGGCCCCGCCCCGCCGGTCCTCGCTCGCGGTTGGGCAACCCAAACCCTCTATCGAACTCGATCGAGCCCCCCGCGTACGTCTATCTGTCGTTATTATAACAAAAGAATTAGCGCGTTACGTCAATTCACCTCCCACCCCCACCCCAACCCCCCTGCCGCTGCCGCCCTAAACCAGACGTAATCTTCTCTACTGCTACTATTGCAGTAGCCCCGCCGGCCCGGCCCAACACGCTCTACAAGATTACGCAACAACGCCGAGCCCAAACTGGCCAAACCCATCAACATCACCCGAGTCCCGCCCCGCACCGCCCCCGGGGTGGGGGGTGGGTATGGCGAGCAGGGTGGGCCGATCATGTTTCTTTGAATGGGTCATCGCTTTTTATCGCGAGTGTCGTCCCCGTGTCACCGCGGCGCGCGCGCGTCACCCGGTGCGATATAATAGCGTCGCCCGATATAAATCGTAGGCGCGATGTGTCAAAACGATATCGCCGCGCAGCTCAGCGCAGGGGCCGGGCCGGGCCGGGCCGGGCCGGGCCGGGCCGGGCACGCCGTACGCAGCGGTCGGGTGATTCGAGGCCCGCGGCCCGCGGCACACCAGCAGTGCGGCGGGGCGGGGCGGGGCGGGGCGGGGCGGGGCGGGGCGGGGCGGGGCGGGGCGGGGCGGGGCGGGGCGGGGCGGGGCGGGGAGCAACGCGGCACCGAGAAGCCTCCCGAAATCTCCCTCACAATCCTGCCCGCCCCGCTTTCATGTAGTTTGTAAACTGGCGAAGAAGGAAAGAAAGAAGAAAAAAAGAAGAAAAAACTTTTACTTTCACATGTTTTGGTTGATAATTTTGTTAGCTGATATATGCTGTTATCTGTGCTTATGGCGCAGCCGTCAATTTACAGCAGCAGTTGTAAGACTACAATTGACCCAAATGAGCCCATCAAATTACTGACATAACGAGTCAATTTGCGCCGAATTTACTTCAAAAATACGGGATCCCGCGTGGAAATAAGTACCAAAAAATGTGACTGGGCAAAGTGTCCCAAAAGTGTACAAAAACAATACAAAAAGTATGCAAAAAGTACACTGGAAACCTAAGTGTGTGAATGTCACACACTTGTAGGTGTGCTGGGATTCATTCGTACACTTGGCCGCTTAAACGTGTGACATTCGCACACTTGGATTAACAGAGTATAGTGAAAGTTGCACCAAAGTGTTGCCGCCCCAATCTGCTATAGTTTACGTATACTTTGAGTATACGTATACTGAAGTACCACCTAAAAATGTCATTTTGGTATACCTATTTCCATACGGGATTGAGGCAATTGCACACGGCAGTTGACCTAAAAAGACAAATTTACTTGAAAGTATAGAATAAAGGTGGTTGCTTCCTTGCTGAGGAGCTATCATTTTACAGCTAACGCCACTAATTGACAGCTCTGGCATAAATTTGAGTAACAAGTCGATTTCCGTACAGATTGTAAAAATACAATGTAGTCCTTACAGTGACAGCTTAGTCCCAGAGATATTCCACCATGCCTATATGATTTTTTTTCCTACTACTTTAAAGTCAAAGACTTTAAAGGCAAAGAAATACTAATCATTTTGGCCGCAGATTGCAGTACGGGGACGGGCCTGCCCGCCTCGCCTGCTCGAGGGTCTTCAACATATGGGCCACCCAGGGCTTTCCGCGGAGCTGCTGTCACGGCTCGTCCGAGGCTCGTCACTTGTCACGAGGGAGCAGCAGGGAAATCGTACCGTCGCACTCACCTGCCACGCGCCGCGGCTGTGACGGCCGACCGCATAGTAACAATTATCAGTTATTACTCTGATTAAAGAGATAGCGCGTATCGCCAATTTTGTACATTTGCGTCAAATCGGCGCGGGCGGGCGGGCGGGCGGGCGTCCCGAAAGTGAGCTGCTGCCCACTCGAGGGGGCGCCGCCGCCGCTGCTGCGGCTTCACCCAGGGCGGGGTGGGGTAGGGCGGGGCGGGGCGGGGCGGGGTGGGGTGGGGTCGGGCAGGGTTAGCTCGTCCCGTTCCGCAGCTGCGGCCGCTGATAGTGCTAATAATAACCGAAGCGTTGCATTATTATTATTGCATCCAGGGGATCGTGTGAGCCTGCAGCAGGCCCAGCACGTCCAGCAGGTCCAGGCGCAGCGGGGGGCGTGCAGCTGCACTGCGCAGCTGCACTGCGCAGCTGGCCCCAGCTGGCCGCCGCAGCTGCAGCTGTTGCGCCTGCGCACCCCGCCCTGCCTCCCGCGGCCCACGCCACCACGTGCAGCGCCATGCGAGCTTAAGTGTCACACTATCAGCCCGTATCAGCCCGAGCTCCTCCCGACCCTCGCCAGGCCGCGCTCCGTAACGCCGCCCTGCGCCGCTGCGCCGCCCGCGCACTCATGGACAATAGACAATGGGCATGCAGCAACATCTCTGCGATTCGGCGCGGCGGGTGCGAAGAGCCGCGAAACACAGAAATACATTCATGGGGCGTGAGAACAAAACTGGGTACATTTTTCGCATATCCCATGCAATGCAATTTTCAATAATTCCCCGTTTCCTGAGCGTTTACGAGGGACCGCTATGCCTTTTCGTCACCCTCACCCCGCAGGCCGAGAGGCGGCCAACTAAAAAAAAAAAAAACGTGTAAACAGAAATACCTGTGTATTTCTAGAAATACACAAAAAATACAAGGAGATACTCTACAATACACAGAAATACATAGAAATACTCAACAAAAATACAAGAAAAATACCGAAAATACATTAGAAATGCAAGAAATACAAGGCAAGTGTACACAGAAATACATGAGTTGGCCGCCCCTCGCCGCAGGCCCAGGCAGCAGGCAGGCGACTGCATTTTCAACATGTTGCATGCTTAGTCAGCGACTGGTCACCAGAGATGAGGGCGGGCGGCCCCGGCCCCTTATCAGTCGGCGAGGCCTCAGGCAAGGCCTACGGCGTGGTGGTCCTTGCTGCAGCAGCTGCAGGTTCACGGACACGGGCTGCGTCATCCAGAAGCAGGGCCGCGTACTGTGCCGTCGCTAGGGCAGGGGCTGGGTAGGGTGCTGCTAGCTGACGTACCGCGGGTGTTTCTTTGAATGCGTAACAGTGTTGCGGGATTGCATACTCACCAGCGCAGCAGGGGCCATGGCGCCTTACGGGCGAGTTGGGTAGGCAAACTTGCGACACTGTTACGCATTCAAAGAAACACCCGGTACTCGCACTAGTTTCATTTAGTTTGGTACAAAAAATTGACATTTTGAACGCACTACAATGTCAACTGTCGAGTTCAACCGAAATTGCTCTCACTAAGGAGCAGGCTTTCTTCACCTCGCATCAAAGAGTTATTGAGAAATGTTGTTCGGGTTATTCGCTCGGGAGGGACAGGGGCACTGTGAAAAATATCTTCGTAAATTTCAACATATTTTGTAATTACGATTTACAAAATATGTTGTAAATTTACGACCGCCCATGCTTGCTCGTCAAAGAATTCTAAGTCGGCACAAAGTACTTGTAACTTTACAATTTCAAATTGTAATTTTACAACATTTATCGTGGAAAATTTTCCTGTAACCTTAACGAGTATTTTTCACAGTGGGGACTGGGAGCGTAGGGGGGAGGAGGGGGAGGAGGAGGAGGAGGACAAGGTAACGGAGGAGGAGTATATTGTCTCGTTCGTCGTGCGTTGACGAAGTCCCTGCTGCAATGCCAAAACACGAATTACCGTTTGCATTCTCAGTAATATTCCATTTGCCATTTGTTTCTGTCAGGTTGCGTACCAGGTGACTGAAGGACCCCGGGCACTGTTTGTACTATGCAACCCGCCCGCACCGCTCCATCCGGGACTGCATACCCATCAGGCGCCGGGAACCGGCTCCAAGCGCGGACGCTCCGCTCCGCCACTGTTGTTGTAGCCAACGCCCCGAAAGGGCCCTCTCGCGGTTCGCGCGGCCTACGGTAGGGCCCGCGGGAGTAACCCGCGAGTCCGCCGGGAAAGCTCGCGGTCCGCGCGTCCTGCAGCGCGGGAATCTCACGTACCGCGGATCCTCCGCGGGTCCTTCGTGCACTGCGACGAGGGGCGGCCAACTCGAAAAAAAAAAACTTGTACACAGGAATACCTGTGTATTTCTAGAAATACACTAAAACTACAAGGAAATACTCTACAATACACAGAAATATATAGAAATACTCAACAAAAATACGAGAAAAATATCGAAAAATACATTCGAAATACAAGAAATACAAGGCAAGTTGGCTGCCCCTTGGACTGCGAGCTACCCACAAGAAGGATCCGCGGACCGCGACCTTCCCCCGCGGAGGATCCGCGGTTTGCGAGATACCTCCACGGAGAGACCCGCGGACCGCGAGCTTTCCCGGCGGATTCGCGCGGGTTACTCCCACGAAACCGCGATAACCTCCCCCCGGGAACGCCCTACCCTAGGCCGCGCGAACCGCGAGGGGGTCCTTTCGGGACGATGGCTGCAACAACAGTGGCGGAGAGGAGCGTCCGCGCTTGGAGCCGGTCCCCGGCGCCTGATGGGTATGCAGTCCCGGATGGAGCGGTGCGGGCGGGTTGCATAGTACAAAACGTGCCCGGGGTCCGGCAGCCACCTGGTATATGAGGGTCCTACTTCGCCTCCCCCCCCCCCTCCTCCCTCTTTTCCCCTTTCTGGTATTCCCGCTCCTTCACCACATACTCCAACAAACTCACACTCTTAATCGGGCTCTTACAGTTCCAAACTGACGCTGACCCACGACTAGTGATAAGACAAGGCGAAGGAAATAGAACGAAGAGTTGCCAATTAGTCTCCCTCAAACGCATTTCCAGATAATTTATCTCGAACAATTTTCTCGACGCCTCTGCGAATGTACGTTGGCGTGCGCGTGAGGTAGCGAAGGGGAAGGGTATGCGAGAGAGATAGGGGAGAGGCGTAGGGGTAGGAAGGGGGCTAGGGTGAGAGGCCGGGGAGGGGAGGTGATATATGGGCTGTGAAGCGGAAGAAGGGTGTAAGTTGACTTATACCCAAAATGAGATTTTTATGGCATATTACAGTGCATTAAAGTCTGCTTGTGTCTACCAAATATTATGGGGATATCTCCCATAGAATGAGAGATATAGGGGTTTGTAAAAAGAGATAAGTCGACATAACTTGTTTTGTACGGTAATTATCATGACCCAAAAGGGGGTAAGTTGACTTACCTCCAAATTCATAAAATTTCAACAGAAGCAAAAGGAGTTAAGTAGACTTGACTCTTCATGTTTCATGATATCAGAAAAGTTTAGTTGACTTATACCCTTTTGCACAAAAAATACAAGCACATTTCTTTTGAATTCTAACGCAATACTAAATGGCTGAGTTTTAGATTACAAGTTGACGGAAGGAGTTTTTTTATGGTTTTCATTTCTGGAAAACTTCCGGAGTCCCATATTACATTAAAGTTTAAAATAATTAATATGACTTATCTCCTTATGCCACTAATGCATTTAGAGTTAAGTCGACTTAACTCTTTTTGTCAATTTTCCAATGACTTGACTCCAAATTCTTAACCCGTCAAAAGAGTTAAGTTGACTAATGTCCATGAGTTTCCGTTGGCAAAAGGAGTCAAGTCTTAAATCTCAGTAACGGAGCATGATATTGAAAAACTTCAAAGTGGCAGTAATATCCTACATGAAAGCACATCACATTTCCATCATAACATTTTTAGAAAATTAATTGTGAATAGTTTTTTTGATTTCCTGAAAAGTATGGGTTTTGGACTTATCCCCTTCTTCCGCTTCACAGCCCATATACTGACAGTCCCTCAGTCCCCCGCAGCTCCAACGTAAACAAAGACGTTATCAATACTCGAAGCGAGAGGTGCGGAAGAGGCTTGGAGAGGGGGAGAAGACTGAGGAGGGAGAGGGGAAGGGGGCAGATCTAGAGACGAAATTCGTTTATAAGGGTGGAGGGGGGGGGTGTTCGAGCAGAGGAAGATAGGGGTGGTGAGAGAGATAGGGGTGGGAGGGGCGAGGTATAGTGAATTGGGTGAAAAAAAGGAGAGTTGGAGACGCGAGAGAAAGGGGGCGGGGGTGTGAAAGGGGGCAGGAGGGATAGGGGTGGGAGAGGCTCGTGTGTTCAGGCTATCCGATAACCCCGCTAGCCCCGAACACGTCAATCACAGTAGATCTGCGCGCCGGGGGGTGGGAGAGAGAGAAGCGATGGCCGGGCGGGGAGGCGGGGGCGAGGGAGAAAGACGGAGCGCTCTCATGGCAAAGAGGGAAGCTTGCGCGACAACTGACCCAAACGCCATCAACATCCGCGTCCAAAGATGGATCGCCAAATTTTCCACTCCACTTCGGCCGTGAAAAGCAGTGCCAGTGATTAGCGCAAGATCTCGGCTCCAAGAAATAAATAAAACACTGTAAGATACACCAGCAATAATGGCATTATCTTTATTTTATTTTTTCGACACGCATACCCCATTTCGCGAATGCAACCCCCTCTCCAACCTGTAGCTCCGACCCGCTGATGCGCGGCTGTGTGGGAAACTTTACGACGGGGTCAGCCTTCAAACAAAACCGTCTATCTGGCGCACCGTACCTCTAAACATTCCACAACAAAACGCAGCCCGGCCCGACCCAGGCAGGGCCGGAGCAAACACCAACTTCATGACTTTCCCGTGTGATTGCACAGAGAGTCGGTACACTCTCAAGCGCGCGCGCGCGCACACACATACTCTCTCTCTCTCTCTCTCTCTCTCTCTCTCTCTCTCTCTCTCTCTCTCTCTCTCTCTCTCTCTCTCTCTCTCTCTCTCTCTCTCTCTCTCTCTCTCTCTCTCACACACACACACACACACACACACACACACACACGAGAGCGCGCGCACTCACACACACATTGCCAATAACTTTTCAGGCACTCTCCTGGGGCTGACACCGCAGCGCTGGTGTCTTACCCGTCACTCGCGGGTACCGCACACTCACCAGCAACAACAACCGCGGGAATGGTGCGCGCGCGCCATAGCAGCTCAGAATAATTCCTTGCGAAACGACCGCAACTCGTATTTGCTATTCAAATCCTCTTATCGCAAGAGTGCATACTTAGATTCATATTTTTAGGCAACGGAGTTGCCTTCTAAAATCGCTTTGAAACGTCTGTCAATTGTTTTATATGGCCCCTTACGGGAGGAAAAAATCCGCTCCAACGATTTTTATAATATTACCTACAGTTATAGTATGTAAACTTGTATACTCACTCTGAAAGTTTAATAGAAATTTAAACTACAGATTTTCTGTAAATTTGAATTGAAATTTCAGTTGCTATGGTAATGCTCGACTTGTCAGCTGAAATCACCAGGAGAAGGGGATAGTTTTTCGTGGTGGGGCTAGGCGGAGTCGAGCCAACACGGAGCGAAAGAGAAACCTCTAAAGTCTGCGTTCAAACAAAGCTCTGCTTCAGTGAAACGCTCAAGAAAGAGATGACACCACTGAAATTCGCACGTGACCACCATACCGCCCTTTCGAAACCTACTTCATTTTTACCGAACGAACAGTCGACTGCGGCGCACTTCTGCCAACCTAAGATAATAATTTCAAATCGTAACGTAGGGGGATTAGTGATCCTTTTCATGTTTTCTAGGTTGGCACGTTGTGTAAACAAGGTTTGTTTGAGGTGGACGCGCGTGCGCTGTGTCGCCGGCCGTCTTTCAACCATGGCCGCCTCGGCCGGGAGCTGAGGCTCCCACCTCGCGACTTTAAATCATTGTATAAAGTTATCGAAACGTTGACAAGGCGAACTGAATGCGTAAATAGTACTTTTTTACCTGCAGAAAACGGTTTGGTAAGTTTGACTTCAATCTGGTGAGCAGAATTCTTGAAATGGTGTACATTTACGTGTATCATTTTCGTAAATCACTTGTGTTCCTACGTTTTGAACCTCCATGAAACTTTGCAAAACGATTTCCGCAGGTCTGGAACTGCTATTTTCACATTAATTTCGGCTGCCTAACATTTCGTTCAGCTAAAATAAATAGTTAAAGTCGCTAGGTTTAGGGCCCCGGTTCGCCCCTTCGGTGCGCTCGGTGGAGGGGACGGTATTGTTGACGTTCCGCTCCGGCCGTGACCTCGCCGCCCATTTTTTGCTGTCAGAAGGAGAGCTTCTTTTCTCTCTTTTTCCTGGCGTTTAGATGACGGCCTAACAGTCGGAGAGTATTCATTGCTTGAAACCCGCCTTATCAAATCGAATTTATAATTATTTAGTCACTATCTTGACTATCGTAAACTAAACAAAACTACTGCGTTTTCTTACAGTCTTATTATACACTCACAATAATTTTACCATAGTTATAGAAACTCCGTTGTCTACCAGGATTTTTTTTCCTCTTTTCACACACCCGGAAGGGTCGATAATGTGTTACCCTAGACATGCAAGAAATAAACAACGCACCCCACCCATTTAAAAAAAAAATAATAATAAATATTCTCCCCTCCTGCATCCCTCGAGAAATCACGGTGTTGAAGTTTCAGGATTTTCTGGAACATTGCCCCCTTTCCTTTCCTTCGACTACACCTGCTAGCGAGCCGAGTCCCCACCTCGCAGAGGGCGTGCCGCGATACATCGTAAACTACTAGGTCCGCCGCACCGCACGGGCCGCCCCGCCCCGCCCCGGCCCCGCCCCGCCCCGCACGGCGCGCCCGCGCCCGCCACCTCCCCTCCTATCCCTCTTGAAGGAGCTTCATAATGTATCCCTAATGTGCCACGAAACACGGAGGTTCGCTCCCAAAGACTAGTAGTGTTCCGTAGGCGAGAGGGTGGCCGGGCCGGGCTGGGGGGGCCACGCGTGAGGGTGTAGGTGTAGCAGGAGGCCAGCCCGGCCCAGCCGGCGCTAGTTAGGGCCCCAGCCCTGGCGGGGGCGCAAGTCGACCCGCTCCCGTAGGCTGCTAATTCCAAATTGAGCAGGCGAATTACTGAGTGCACTCTCAGTGCGCCTTCCCGATCGATTTCGAGCAGGCCCACTCTCGGTGCGAATGTTCTCTCTCTCTCTCTCTCTCTCTCTCTCTCTCTCTCTCTCTCTCTCTCTCTCTCTCTCTCTCTCTCTCTCTCTCTCTCTCTCTCTCTCTGCAATAAGCAGGAAAAAATTGTGTTTCTTTTGTTTGGTGCTACGACGAACGGCGTGTTTGTGACGGAGTGCTGCTCATGAGCGCGCGCCTGCACAGAGAGGTGCAGCGGCTGCTGCAAAAATGTAAGGATGACGCACGGCGCCATGAGGAGAGGGAGAGGGGGGGGGGCGCAACGCACTCTAAACTTCTTACCAAGAAACGTCATTGTATTACAAAGGATTTCGTGCTGTCGTATTATACAAAGAAAAAATTATTTGTGATACAGAGACAGATCTTTGTAATACAAAGAATTTTCTTGTGTAATACACTGTGAGAAAAACCGTACCTCATACAACTAAACAACGGTTTTGAGTTAACGGTTTACGGTTTTCGTTGCCGTACATCACTAATTTACCCTATACCAGGTACAATTTTAGTACTATATTTTATTGTACTTCGAAATAACGGTAAAAAATTGTAGTTAAATTGTAGCTTTCTCTCACAGTGTACGAGAAAATTTTCTGTATCCTGCGACAGCACAAAATTCTTTGTAATACAAGGGGTCTATAAAAAGAAATTCTTCGTAAAAAGTTTAGAGTGCAGACGAGAGGCCATTACGCTCCGGGGGAGGGGGAAACAACTCAAAAACTTCTCGACACTTCGTGCTTTAGAAATATTCAAAACAATCAAGAAAAATAAATTAGAACAAATGTTTGTAAATAAGAAAAAATGCCATTTAAAAAAATCGGAGAAAATCAGAAGTTAGGGGCCACACCGTAACAACACAAACAACAAACAAAAAAAGGAAAGAAAAATATTCACAAAAATTCAGAAAAAAAAAACGTCCTTGAGAATTGAACACAAAAATTTAGAGTTCACAGTTGTTTCCCCCTCTCCAGGCCAGGCCCTGTAGTACAGCCTGGTGCGGGCCGCGCGCCGAGCACAATATTGACTCCCTGGCACTGACGGGAAAATCTCCCCGCCGCCGCCGCTGCTATGCCGGCTGCGAGACCGTCATTACGAACAGGATCCATAGGAGATAGTACACGAAATTCTTGTGCAAACATACGAAAGCGTCGCGTCTACTGCAGGGCCGGCCCACGCTCGCACCAGCAACGTGGGTGGCGTGACTTACCCGTATCGCTTCAAGACGACACGAAAAACTTCGGGAAAATAATAAAAAGCTGTGTGTGTGTGTGTGTGTGTGTGTGTGTGTGTGTGTGTGTGTGTGTGTGTGAGAGAGAGAGAGAGAGAGAGAGAGAGAGAGAGAGAGAGAGAGAGAGAGAGAGAGAGAGAGAGAGAGAGAGAGAGATATGGATGGATGGATGGATGGATGGATGGATGGATGGATGGATGGATGGATGGATGGATGGATGAATGGATGGATGGATGGATGGATGGATGGATGGATGGATGGATGGATGGATGGATGGATGGATGGGCAGTGAGAGAAATAAACCCCTGTATGCGATAGCCAAACACAAGTCTTCTTTTACGTGAGGGACTTATTGGGACGTAATTTTTAGTTCGTGTAAACAGAGCGTGTACCGTAAAAAAAAATGTATTTCGGACGTTTGATATAGGAGTATTAGCCATTGTGAATATCAAAGACTCTCATTGAGTGTGTGTCGTTTTCGCCGCGCAAGTGTACCAACGAGGGGTCACTCATACGAAATGTGTACAATGATTTTTATTTGACTTTTGATTTTTTTAATTCTTTGTATTGATTTTTCTTTTAATTTTTCAAGGAAAACTTCTGTAACTTTTTGATAAATTTTGATCAGCAACCCCTATTCCTGAACTTATTGTGCAATTTTATTTCGGTGTTTAGTTTATTTTTTTCTATATTTTTCGGATTTTTTAAGCATCTTTCTTCTGTTTTTTTTTTTTTTTTTTTTTTTTTTTTTGAAAATATTATTTAAATGAGTTTTCTTTTTGGGGCCGTACAATGATTTTTCGAAGTGACCCCCCCCCCCTCCTCCGCGGAGTACCAAGCACGCGGGGGCAAACGAAAGGGAGTGTACCTGTTTCTGCGTATCAGCGCGCGTGCGTTGTGCGGGTGCGGGTCTAGGACCGCAGGTGCTAATCGCGGCTAAGAAAACAGGCCAAAACGCATCAACAACTTGTTTTGTTCGCCTATGACAGGACGGAGGTGTGTCGCAGGTCTGTGATACTATAGAGAGGAAAGGTTTTGGGGGGGGGGGGCAGGAGGCAGGGGGAATGAGGTGAGAGAAGGGGCGGAGGGAGGAGGAGGGGAGGCACTCTGTGGCGCGTGGCAGGCTAGATCGAGAGGAGATAAGGTGTCAACAACACTCGATAACAACCTCAGGCGCAATGAGCAGACCGTAAGCCTCTGCCTGCGCCTCGCGCCTCCGACATGAATAAAACATGTTGTCCACGATTCCTCCACGCTAACTGTCCCCGCCCGCGGAAAACAAAACAAAAATGAAAAGCAAGGAATGGAAAAAAGAAAATAATAATGAAGTATACGCGCATTCAGAGAGGATCCATCGTGAATACTAGAGGTTTATGACTTATTTACATATTTCTGTTTCACTTTGTGACTCTAGCCGAGCAGTTTCACACGTTGTTTTTTTTTTTTTGCAGCAGTTACATTTTTTTTCAGGTAAGTCGTAGGTCTTATCTGACGCGCTGCAGGAAGAAAGTGAAATATGTAGAGCTACTTGTGACGCGCCCGCGGAGCGCAGCGAACAAACACCCGACACCCGCGGCTCGTGCCAAGGCCGTGCGGTACGTTTCGGCCGGCCGAATCACAACACTCGAGCTGAGGCGCATGCCGGGGAATCACTCATTCAAAATGCGTACAATAATTTTTAAAATATTTTTTTTTGGTTACTTACTTGATTTTTGTTTTGATTTTTCTTCCGATTTTTCAAGGAAAATTTCTGTCTTTTTTTGATACATTTTGATCGGTTACCCCAATTTTTAAAATTTCACATTTTATTTCGTTTTTTTTTTTTGTTAATTTTTTCTCGATATATTTGGATTTTACTGTATCTTTCTTAATTTTATATTGATTTTTATGATTTTTATTTTTTGAATTTAAAGCGATTCTTTTGGGGGCCGCACAATGATTTTTCGATGTGCCTCCCCCCTCGGCGCAAGCAGCAGGCTTGTGGCTAGGCCCGCGCGACCGCCTGCCCCCGCCCGGCCCGGCCCGAGTGGCACTGGACACTCTCGACTGGAGAGGAATGTCCAGAATAAAGCACTAACCGCCTGCTGGTGCTGGTCCATGCGCGGCGCGGCGCACTCAGCCTGCAGGTGGGCGGGATACCGACCCGCCGCGCACGCCTGTCCAGCGGGACTGCCCACGCGCCAGGGGCTCGCCGCCCCTCGGTCGCAGCGCATACCTCGCGCGCTCGCGCCGCGCTGCGCTTTTCAGAGAACGGCAGCGGCGCGAGAATGGTCGAAACCCGTTGGAAAATTCGATGGAGCCAATCGCAAACAACAGAGCGCTCCCTCTCGGGGCGCTGACAGATTTTCCAGGAAACAGTATTACGACTGCGGCGTCAGTATATAGCAGAGGCATGCGGCCGCGCGCAACAACCCCAGCGCGGCGTAGAGCGCTGCCCCGCCCCGCCCCGCCCCGGGGCCTTTTGTCTCTGGTATCAGTGGCGCGGCACGGCCTCAGCGGGTGGGGTGGGGGGGAGGGGGCGGGTGTTCTCACGGACTTATCACAGGAGGAAGTACCCGCGAACGCGGGGGAAAACGTAGGGAGAGGGAGAGAGAGAACCAGAGAGAGAAAGAGAGAGAGAAAGAGAGAGAGAGAGGGGAAGAGAGTGAGAGAGAGAGAGAGAGAGAGAGAGAGAGAGAGAGAGAGAGAGAGAGAGAGAGAGAGAGAGAGAGAGAGAGAGAGACGAAAGCAAATTTTCTTCAGCGTCCCCTCCCTCCGCGTTGCTTTGCCGATTCACTATCGTCCGAGCCCGCAGCCCCGCGGGCGGCCGCGCGCAGCAGAGGTGCGCAATACTGTTCCCCTGACCTATTGCCTTACATTCATGTCGTAGCATTTCATGTTGTCCCCTTCGCGGGCAGCTTGGGCGGGTGGCCTCATCCCGCGTCACAGTGGCATAGCGGGCTCGCTCCCCTTCGTGCAGAAAAGGGTGGGGGGGGTTGAGGGTGTGGCGGCAGGGAAGGGAGGGAGGAAGGAAGGGAGGGAGGGAGGGAGGGAGGGAGGGAGGGAGGGAGGGAGGGAGGGAGGGAGGGAGGGAGGGAGGGAGGAGAAAGGGAAGGAGCGAGGGAGGGAGGTAAGGAGGTAAGGAGGGATAGAATAGAATAGATAAGGCTTATGGCAAGAGACTTTCGTCCCGCTAACGCCTCACCCGCTGTCATAATATACACATAGACATTTTATAGAGTTTAAACAAAAATATAGTATAGATATCACATTAGTGACAAGAAAAACAAAATAATGATCACATTTTTAAGGTAGCACAGTGTCTAGTTATATTGTTTTAAAATGGAACGAAGGGACAGAGGGAAGGAGAGAGGGAAGAGGGAAGGAGGGAGGGAAGGGAGAGAGGGAAGGAGGGAGGTAAGGACGGAGGGAGGAGGAAAGGGAGGAGTGAGGGAGTGCGCGCCGAGTACCGCTGCTATCATGTTTGTGGGCAGGTGGCGTGGGCTGGGCTGCTGGGTGAGAGCCGCAAAGTTCAGGAGGGGTGGAGGCCTACGACAGTGTCAACAAGATCTTCCTAATTAGACGGGTGTGAGGGAGAGGGAGAGGGAGAGGGGGGGGGAGAGAGAGAGAGAGAGAGAGAGAGAGAGAGAGAGAGAGAGAGAGAGAGAGGGGAGAGAGAGAGAGAGAGAGAGAGAGAGAGAGAGAGAGAGAGAGAGAGAGAGAGAGAGAGAGAGAGAGAGAAAGGAGGAGAGGGGAGGGAGAGAGATAGAGAAAGACGTTAATCCGCAAAGATCTTGCGTAGCTATCTCTCGCATGCTGACAAGTCTTCAGAACTCCGTGTGAAATAATGATGATTGGGGAAAGGGGAGAGAGAGCAGGAAGGGGAGAGTGGGGTTCAAATGATGAATCCTGATTTGAATTGGAGGAGAGTCGGCGGTGTGGGCGCGTTCAAACAGCAAAATGTGCGTCAAGGTGCGTAGCTTGCTTTAGGTGGCGGGGATGAAGACGTCGCCAACTTTTCTGTCTTTAGAATTCTCGCGTAGGCAAGGCAAGCATGCTCAAAATAATAGGTGTATTGAATATGACGGTCTTCTTTCTTGTTAAACTGACTTCAAGTAGGATTTGTTTCTTTTTTATTCAGATCTTCGGAAGAAGCCCGCTACTTTGTTCGGGCATCGCGTCCAGACGGTAAAGGTAAGTCTGCCCATGTGCGAGCTTGAGAGAGAGGCTGGACGAGGAAAGTAGGGGGGAGGGAAGGACCGTGTTCGAGGCGATTAACAGCTTAGGGGCGCCGGAGGGGCCTTCCTCAGGCCCACGAGGTCAGCAAAGGGCACTTAGAGGCCAATCTAATTTTCGGATGGTGGAGGCAAAGGAGACTGGAGAGAACGAAATTTCCCTGATCAATCTCATTCCAGGACCAAGAAAAATTAGACTGACGGAAAGAAATAATTTAAAAAAAAAATCGTCGACAAAGGCGAAATAAGTCTTCAACGTAGCTGTTCACACGACAATGCAAAGACACGCGGAAAGTCCTTCCGTCTATGTAGCCATAGTCCCCCATCCTCTCCTTCAGAGCCTCCGCCTGGCTTCAAACCCCTGACGTTTTCCTGGAGCCTTAACGCAGACCGGAGCACAGCATAAGCCTACATAACCACTGCCGGGTGATAAACCTGACACTTAATTGTGATTGGAAAGGAGTCGGGGCTCTACCAGCTGCGCCCACCCCGCCTCGCCGGACCGCGACAAGGCGCCCCGCCCGCCCTCCTCCGCCCCGCTCCGCCCCGCCCCGCCCCGCCCCGCCCCGCCCAGCTAGGGGTGTCGGTTGTGGGCGCGCGCGCTCAGGGACCGAGAGGGAAGACGGAGGGCTGGGCGACTTTACTTTCGAAAGGCGAAGGGACCGTATTCTGTACTGTCTCTTCCTCAGTTCCCTTAATTCTCTTTACCCCCTCCCCCCTTCCCCCCTCCCTCTCCCTGCTTCCCTCGCTCGCCGCTCTCCCTCTTTCTCACTCGCCCGCTAAGGCTTGACAACCTGCCTGCCTCATGCAAGTGTCCTCCTCAAATATACAGGAAGCTGCGACCAAACTTTTCCCATTAACTTGCAGCGCGTGGATTTCATTTCCGTTTCTCCCTCTCGACAGTAGAGAAAGAAGCAACAGAATGTGAACGAGCGAGCGAGCGAGCGAGCGAGAGAGAGAGAGAGAGAGAGAGAGAGAGAGGAGAGAGAGAGAGAGAGAGAGAGAGAGAGAGAGAGAGAGAGAGAGAGAGAGAGAGAGAGAGAGAGAGAGAGAGAGAGAGAGAGATTGGTCTTCATTTAGGCTAGTTGAATGGTATGGTATGCCCTCCAGATTTTCGCCACACGGGCCAGAAGGCCTCTCACGGGCGGCGCGCGTGCCCGCTCCCCCCACATCCACCCTGCTCGAGTAAAACTTTCATTGCGAGGCTCGTAAACGCCGCCCTCGCGCGACAAGCCTCCTTGAGTGCCGAACGTGGCCGCGTTTGCGTTTAGAATAATACACGATGTCTCTAATGTAACTGTCATAAATTATCGAGGGCCTCATTACCGACGCACCATAATGGTTGCGGTACGCCAGAAAAGCTTCACAGACACAGTCGTTCCCATGTCGTTAAATATGATTTGTGCCTCAAGTACCAGCTCGCGCGGTCCAAACCAAACCACACGAAAGCGCCGGGCCGGGACTAACCCGCATGCTCGGGAAAGAATTCGAATTTGGCGCGAAGCGACGCGCGAGCGCCTCGCGCCGGGAGAGTCCACCCGTCCCCCGCTAGGTGGCGCCAGTCGACCGCAGCGCGGGAGGCAGGCGGGCTGCGCGACGGGCCTGACGCCGCCTGCGAGCTAGGCAGCACATTAGGCACCCCGCCGCACGACGCATGGGCGGTGGCCTACTTCGCGGCGTCCGGCGCCGTTCAAGCTGTCGTAAAACATGCATTTCCGCCTCAGAGGGGACAATTCTGAAATTTTGGTACAGCTCGTAGGTTTAGAAAAATTCAGAGAAACTCAGGAAAATTCAGATATATCAGGAAAAAAAATCAGAAAAGAAATCAGCAAAATTTACAAATATTCGCTAAAATTCACAGAATTCTAGAAAAAAAAACCTCAAACAAAAATTCACAATTTTTTTTTTAAAGTAAAACTTCATGAAACTTAACAAAAAATGTACACAAACATTCAGAGCTGTTTCCCCCTCTATTTCTGCGATACTTCGCAGACCACCCGTCACGAAGCTCCAAATTATTCGGCATAACAGTGAGCGACCTCCTAGACGAACGCCGATGGGGCCCTGTAGAGGGGCACGGTGAAGGGGCCCGGTGTTGGGGCCCAGTCTGTGGTGGAGCCATACCACATTACCCCGCAGAGCATGGGGCCACCTCCGCTCCCCTTCCCGGGTAATAGCCATGCACCCAAATGGGCCGGAAAAATTCCTTGCGGCGCGGCAGTTTGATTTGTAAACGAGTCTGAAAACGGTCTGTGATATTTAATTTCACGCTTCCCTAGGCAGCCACCAGCCACGTCCACGGGATAATACAGAGAGGTGAATTAGAAAATGTGTGTTTTTTTCTTCCCCTTTTTCTATAAACTCGGTTTGTCAAGCACTTACATTTTCACTCACATTCAGCAAAGTAAAACGGGTATCGTTCTACGGGAGGGAGGGAGGGAGGGAGGGAGGGAGGGAGGGAGGGGGGGAGAGAGAGAGAGAGAGAGAGAGAGAGAGAGAGAGAGAGAGAGAGAGAGAGAGAGAGAGAGAGAGAGAGAGAGAGAGAGAGAGAGAGAGAGAGAGAGATTTTGATTTTGATTTATTTTGTTTTAGGTAGGACATTACAAAAGGGCTTTGAAAATAGCCCCACAACCGTAAGACCTACCGCTCTCACATACTAGGGGTACTATAGAAATACATATAAATATATAAAATAAATTATAAATTTTACAAAAATATAGCAGGTAACAGAAGAAGAATAAAAAAATGTGCTTTACAAAAGCAACATTGAGAGAGAGAGAGAGAGAGAGAGAGATTCACCCTCTATCGTTATACGCACTGTGCATACACTGTGCTCAATGGGAGAGCGAGGAGCGTGGGTAGCGAAGCCGCAAATGCCCCACTCTCCCAGCTGTACTAAATACCTCCCGACAGGGGCGGCGGTGGGGTACACGGCGCCGGGGTACACTTGGATGGGGCCAGGACGAGCGGGGCCGGGCGGCGGCAGCGGGGCGTGTCGGAGCAGCAACACGGCTTTACATCTGATCGTAATGCAGGCTTTGCAAGGCATCGCAGAGAGGCCCGGAGGGAGGGGGGAGGAGGGGGGGGGGGAGCACGCCAGCGCAGGCAGCCAGGCAGGCCAGGACCCGGGGGCTTACGGAGTATACCATTTTAATCGTTCGAACGGGCGTGGCGGGGCGGGGCGGGGTGGGTGCCTAGGCTGCTGGGGCCTGCCCGGCCGGGCGGCGCACTGGCAAACACCGAGGTAATCTCTTAGGCCCTCGGGGAGGCGGGAGAGGAGAGCGAGCGAGAGAGATAGAGAGAATGAGAGAGTAGAAAAAACGGGAAAAATAGGAAAACGCCAGCAGGAAATGAACAAGAGGAAGCGGAGAGGGAATAAGAAGGAGCGGGACAGCATGAATAGAAAGTAGAGTAAGGGAAACACGAGTGGACGACTCCACAAGAACCGACGCAGAGTACTAAAGCGACGTCTCCCCTCCGCAATTACATCCGGTGACGCGGCGGGAAATCTCACTCGAATATTACGGAAACTTGTGAGAGAAGATGCCGAGAAGCGTACTACACCTCACAAGCAACGTTAATAAAGTAGGTAATACAAAATCGATACTTGAGTTTTCCATAATTTGAATTCTCTCCTCTCCCCCGGCGCTTCCGACTGCCTGGCAAATGGATATCACGGATGCAGAGCAAAAATAAAAATTACAAAACCACAATCTGGCCCCAGCTCCAACCCCTTTTTATTATTATTATTATCAGCGTCGCGATGGACCGTGCTCTGAGCCCGCGACACTAACCCTCCCCATAGGTCGCGCTGTGTTGTTGTCTTTTCGTCCCCCATCAAAACCGCACTCTCAAAATATGCCGACACACGAAGGGACAGAGCGGCAGGGAGGGGAGGGGGCAAGAGCGGAGCGGGCCCCAACCCTTGCATCTCTCTGGTCTGTGTAATGTAATAAAAAAAGTAACTTTTTTTTACGGGACGAGGAGGCAGTGCTGTTCATTAATGTAAAAAAAAACTTGTCTCGTAAACATTATTTTTTCATTAAATGTTTGAATATTTTTCCGCAAAGAGCTGTGATAAAATATACTTTTGAGCTGCTTGGGATCAATATAATTAAAAGGCAATGGAAAGTGATAATTAACTCAGTTTAAACTTCAGTCATGCTTTTATAGGCTCACACACTCGCCTGACGGGAGCGCTGTGTCTCCATCCCTCCATCCACAGCTCACTGCGCTATATAAGCCGTGGAACCATTTCTACCACATCTCAGACTCCGTGTCGCGACGTAACAACCGCTGACGAAAGGGGCGCTCGCGCCTTTGGGCCTTCGCCGAGCCGAGCCGAGCCGAACCGAGCTCAGAGTCGCTGGCTGGCGTGCATTTACAAAGGGTTGACAGATCAGTTGAGAGCAGCGCGCGCGGTCACAGCTCCGAGGGTGAGCACGTGGCCGAGAGAGCGAGCGAGCGAGAGAAGGAGGGAGAGAGAGAGAGAGCAACAGGGAAGTCCGCCACCGGACAGTAGCGGGCGAAAGTGGGCGAGGGAAAAAGACAAGAAGATGCCTCACGCGCGCGCGCGCACACACACACGCGCGCGCGCGCGCGCGCGCGCGCGCACACACACACACACACACACACACACACACACACACACACACACACACACACACACACGAACGCGCGTTTGGAATTCCCCAATCAGGCAGGCAAGGGGACACGAGGGTCTGCACTTCGCTAGCCCCGGGCCTAAAAATAATATCATGCCGCTGTCACAACGTACGACTCCTAGCCTCCCGCCCTGCCTTCTCTTCCTCCTCCCTCCCTGCTCTCCTCTCCCTTTCCCTCTTCGTCCTCAACCTTCTCCTCCACGCGTCGTTGGGAAATGTTTTCTATTTCGATCGGCGTCCTTTTGTGTGACAGCGGCCCGAGGCCACGACCGGCGCGCCTCGGACGATTTTAGTCCTTTCGAAGGTTCCAAGATCCCACCCACAGCAGCGGGCGGCAATTACTCACGGGTAAACTCATTTCAGTCGGACACACATTGCAATATACTTTAATCTACATCTTATAGAGCCCAATTCTCAGACAGCAAAGCCAATTGATGCGTTCGAAAGCTCGTTAATTTGTTAAACGCAAGGGGAAAACAACTCCCAATTTTGGTGTACAAATTTGGCGAAATTGTGCCAATTTTTGCCAATTTTCAGTGGATTTTTATGAAGTTTCGTTGACTTTTTATTTTAATTTTTGCTGAAATTCTTCCGAAATTTTTGTAAATTTCTGTGAAATTTCCCGAGTTTTCCGAAAATTTTCCATTCTTTCCCTCAATTTCTCAGAATTTGTCATTTTTTTCCTTAATTTTTCCAAATGAGTCTGCATTCTTATAAATTTTTCTGAATTACGAGGTGTATACAAAAATTTCTGAGTTGTTTCCCTCTCGATTGAACGCCTCCTTCGAGGCGAAACTTCCGTTTCAAGCCGAGCGCAGCGCAGTCACTCCCGGTCACTCCTCCGCCGCTCCACCTGCACTGCTATACCGCACGGCTCTTTCGGTGATTGAGGTATACTCTACCGTACAGCACACGTGCCTGGCGGGTTGCCTATCGCCACTACACATGCCGCCGTACAGCCCGATCGAGGGCGCTACCCGCTCGCACGCGCGGTACGGCAAAACTGCGCCCTACGCGAGTCAATAATATTTAAGTTGTTGTGCCAGTGAAGCGCACCTGAAATCAAAGCAGTCACGAATTCAAAAACAGTTTTCTAAGCGAGTCTATATGAACTGCGCCAAGTGACGCAAGAGCGGCGTGTTCGAACAACCACCATCTGGTCTCCAGCAGCAGGCATGACCCCAACAATAAATCCCGACTTCAAGAGCTCGTTCCGTTCGATAGGGCACCCGTGTCTTTCGATAGCTCGTTCCATGGCACGTGCCAACGAGGTGCTAATGGAGGCCGCATAGCGCAGTTGCCAGCTTACCACGACAACGCCCGAGTAAACGACGGGATGACAGCGCGCGCGACCCGGCGGGGGAAGACCAGGAATGCAAAGTACGCGAGCGTTCAAACTCGAGCTCGAATTTCACTGAAACAAAGACAGGGCAAGGTAAGTAATGGTAAGTTAACTATCGTTTAACTATGAAAAATAAAGGATAACCGTATCGCTAAATTACGCACTGACCAAAATACCCCACATAATACCTCATGATACCACATACTGTAATACTCGATAATACTTCATAATACCACATAATTGCCTCAGAACGAGCCTTATTACAATAACACTCCGTGCACTGCTAAGGTGAGTTGGCGACCCTTCTGAAAACGACTACGACACGCTATAACTTCATTTGTACGTTTTTGAGCAAACGTTTGTCCAAAGTTAAAGCCGCGTTTCGTTTTGCATAAATTTGTGCGCATAGACTTTCATGATTTTGTACACAATCATGTACAATTATGCACAATGATGCACAAAAATGTTCAAGTAAACGTACAAATCTAGTGTATGTATATATATATATATATATATATATTATATATATATATATATATATATATATATATATATATATATATATATATATATATATATATATATGTGTGTGTTACTGTTGGAAGTAGGAGGTTGGTTGCACCTAGGTGTAACCGGTTGGAAGTAGGTCTAACCGGCCCGGGCTGGTTAAAACTGGAGCCACCTACTTGTATCCATTTATTTTGGGTCAGAAGTAGTTGTAACCAAACGTCATGGTTAAAAGTGTTCACACATGATTACTGTCAGTTAGAAGTAGGTGGATGGGGTAAATTTTTTATTCATGTAATTTACTTACTTAGGGGTCGCGCCAGAGGCTTAAAGTTAACACTGGTTTCTTATGGGGTTTTGGCTGAAGACCTGAATATTTGGTGTAGGGATGTAAATTTTTACCAAATTTAAAAAACGGCTCAGAATTGTGATCTACGTCGAAAACCGAGTTTGGAAACGTATCGCAAGTCATTGGTTTCACCCTAGATTCCAAAATAAATTTCTTAATTTTGGCCAATTTTGGCTAAAATCTGGGATTTATTTTTTCGGTTCTACATTGTACACACGTGTGTGCCATACATTATCGGACGCGGTTTTCGACGCAGATCTCGATTTTGGTGTCGGAATCAATTTTTGGTAAACATTTTCGGCCCTGCATCAAATTTTCAGGTTTTAGGCCAAACACCCATAAGAAACCAGCGTTAACTTTAAACCTCTGGCGCGACCCCTAAATTTTGTTCTAAAAATCTGAAAAAATTCTAGTAGTTTAGTAGAGAGTATTGGAACGTTTTGCCGAGCGGTCCCGCATTTTATCAAACACTTTTGGCATTTTGGATCACCCTAACCCCAGGGTGGAACACTTCCAACCAATAGTCATTGGTTACAATAGCACGTAAAATAAATTCAATGGTTACACCTAGTTATAGCTGGGATGATGACTGGATACAAGTAGGTGGCTCCACTTGTAACCAGCCCGGGCCGGTTAGACCTACTTCCAACCGGTTACACCTAGGTGCAACCAACCTCCTACTTCCAACAGTAATATATATATATATATATATATATATATATATATATATATATATATATATATATATATATATATATATATATATATATAGTGTGTGTGTGTGTGTGAAGTGTAGCGTCTTCTTATTTAAAGGGAATGAAGTTGGCATCAGGCCCTTGTAGTTTATAAACGGCGCTCCCGTGACATGAGGGGAAGTCCCGGCAGAGGCACTGGGGTCAGGCCCTTTGGGTTTTCCCGCCATTCACCAGCGTAGCGTAGTGACGCGGCGCCGGCTCGTAGCGCAAGACTCACCGTCGTGTTTTCCCCTCACGACGATCAAAACGTGCACGCAAGAAAACAAAATTGAAAGTTTGCTCGGTTTTCACATCCGGGAAGAAATAAACTGGAGACACTGGAGAGGCTGAGGCTGACTGAGGTGAGTTATTTTGCTAAGCGTCGGTATACAGTTTGTAAGATTTACTTTACAGCCATCTTTTCGCTCACGGGTGCTAAATCGGGAAATGAACTAAGTTATGCGTATGTAACCTTAATTATTCAAATAACATTAAAATATAACTCACTCCGAAGAAAGCGCAAACGCACGCAGGCTACCATCTCTTGTGAAATATAACATTTAAAAGGCAAGAGGCATTTCTAGGAATTCTCGAGTATGTTATTTACAGTGGTTGGAGCGAAGAGGGAAGGGGCATAGGGGTTGATAGCAGAAGGAGGAGCGGCTGGTAAGGCGGGGATCGGCCGGCAGGGTCTGGCCGGGCCGGGGCGGAGGGGCAGGGAAGGGTAGAAACAATTTTTCGGCTGAGTATGACAAGGAGATGAGCGGGGGCCAACAGCGTTCGGGTCACTGGAGCACAAGATGGACACCACTCGCAGAATGCGCTGTGGACAACGCGATAAAGAAGCCGATGTGGGCGTGGAGTGGGGCCGAGAGAGAGGGGGAAAAAAAGGGTATAGAGGGCGAAAAAGCGAGCGACCAGGAAATACAGAATGTCACACAGCACAGGGGGTATAGGGACGCAGAAGAAATTTAAGTGTATATGAGACCCTTGGATAACTAATTCAAAAGGATAATAATTCTCTCGCCTTCCCCTTCGTCGCGATATGTGCTCGCTCAAGGTCCGGCGGTATGAGCCGGTTGGCGTCGTATAGGCAGAACCGGAGGTGGTTTTGTCCGGTACGGGGGGGGAGGGGGGGGAGGGGGGATGCTGTTGCTGTTGAGTGTTGTTGGTTTCTTATCTCTGAAGGTCGCCACTCCCCGCTCTGGGGGTGATATATCTGTCCGGACCCAATCAGAGCCCCACTGGACCGGCCGGCCGGCGGCCGCGGCGCGGCGGGGAGAGCGCGCGAGCAGCGCGAGCACCCCAGTCTGATATTGGCGAGTTTTTACGGGAGAGAAAATCCCCATGAAGTATGGGGGTGAGGGGGAGGGGCACGACTGGGATGGGCGCCAGGGGGTGGGGGTGGGGGTGGCTGCTTACCGGATCACTCCGAGGTCACGAGCCCCTCACACCCCACTGCACTGCCCGGCGCGGCGCCTGGCGCGCGGCCTACAAACAAGCACGCCACCACCTCAGTATCATACCACCCATCGCCATGAGAGATTCTCATGTCGTCGTGCAATCCCCAAGCCTATATTAGCGCAACGTGTTCTCAGTCAGGGGTTTCTTCGAGGGAAGAGCAACTCTGCATTTTCCCCCTGAATTTTCTTAAATTTCTCTGAATTTTTCTGAATTTTCTTAAATTTCTCTAAATTTTCTGAATTTTCTTAAATTTCTTTGATTTTTTCTGAATTTTCATAAATTTTTCAGAATTTTTCTGAATTACGAGTAGGTGTGCAAAATTTCAGATTTGTTACCCCCACGCGTCTCTTCCATCGAGCGTTTCCGGCCTTGTTCCGCGTCGGGTCATATGAAGTGCTCCATCGGGTAGGAGGATGCTAAGTTACTCTCCTATTTCGCGCTGCTCGCCACTTCTCGGACTCCTCGGGCCGCTAATGGAGATGCGAGCCGACGGGCCGCGGCAGAGCAGTGCCTCCGCAATCATTTTCACGCTAGTTTTACGCGCCATCAAAAATTCTCGACCAACTTTCTCCCCAGTCGCTTTGGTGGGCAGCGCGCCGCGCGTTCACACACTCCAGCAGGACTCCCCAATGGTCATAAACATCACTGGAGACACGGTCTATTATTCCTTCTTCTGGAGAACAAAAAGTCGAGGGCAGAGTATTTATTCTCAAGCAGAGTTTCCCGCTTTATTATTATGCGTTATTTTAGTACAGGAATAATATAAAGTTCAGCCACCGAACCGTGAAAAAATTAATTCATGAAATTTTTTTTCACCATTCGACTCAGAATTTCATGCTCTATCACATATTCAAAATCGCCGAAAATCCCCGCATTGGAATTTTGGTGGGAGGCGTTCAAAGTTAAAATAACCTTAAAAAAAGGTAAATTAAGCTAAATATTTATTCACACAATGTTTCTATCTCCGGATTTGAGATCTTGGTGGTTATAGTCTATACTAACCATCCTGAACCCGAATCGGGATGTTGCCGAAACACTTTCTGCCTCCTACTGGTTCAAAATCCAAGATGGCGTCCCCAAAAGGGCCTAAATGATCAAAATTTTAAATCATGCCTATACCGACGAGTTTGGTATCGTTTCGCGGGTTTCTGAGGTAGCTGAGCTCGAAAATGAGTGTCCCGTGACTCCCCGGCAACCGGAAGTACCGAAATCAAGATGGCGGCCGTAGCCCGCCACCATTTAAAATGCGTTCGCGGCTCTTCTGACGTACAGTTTGTCGCTGAATGTAGGTGTTGGTGTCCATGCCAGTATGTGTGTTAAAAATACACTGCAAACCGAAGTGTGTACTTAGTACACACATATTTGTGTGTACTTGCAAGCACACACCTACAGGTGTGTACTTGCCATAGTACACGCGTATTGGTGTGCACTTGGCATACACTGTGAAAAATATGTACGGAAATTTCCGGCTAATTTTTTTCCGGACATTTCCGTACTTGATGAAAACGGAAACGTCCGTTCAGATGTCCGTAGTATATGGTTGTTTCTGCAGTACCGTACGAGAAAAATTAGATCACAGCTTGGAAGGATTCGTCCGTACCCATCATGGTACGGAACTTTTCCGTCATCGGTTCCGTACTAGGATTCTCATTTCTTACAGTGTAGTACACACTTATCTGCCCGTGTACTTGCCACAGTACACACACACACTTACAAGCCACTTGTACCTGTACCTCGGCAAGTACATGGCAAATAAGCGTGTACTATGTCAAGTACACTCCTAAAGGTGTGTACTATGGCAAGTACACGGCAAATAAGTGTGTACTATAGTAAGTACACACCGGTAGGTGTGTGCTTGCAAGTACACACAAATACGTGTGTACTTACACACTTCGGTTTGGAGTGTACATTTTGTTGATTTTTTTCCATTTTTTTGTTGTAATTTTTATAATTGTTTAAAAAATATTTTTTCCCGACTTTTCTTTGATTTTTATATTGTTTTTTTCTAATGTATTTAGGATTTTTTTTTGTAACTTATATGAAATTTTGCGGTGTACCTTCATGTTGTCGCTTGGGGGACATCGGAATTTTGATGCAAGTCAAGTGGCAAGTCGATGTTCCAAACCTTGTCCCGATGGTATGTCATGAGAGCTTCGGTATATATGCATAACCATCTGCACTGCAAGTGTATGGGGAACCCAAAATTTTCACCAAGCCCATTTTTGAGATAAACTTTTTGCCCTGGTCACTGTTTGCGCAAGTTTGCGCAAAAAACTATTATTGGGCTTGGTGAGGGGGGTCGTAAGGAAGCTCCAGGAGCCTGAACCGCCGCGGCATCTCGCGACATGCGACTTATAGGTCAAATAAACTACTTTTTAAACCTTTTTTGACTTCTTTTGCTGAATAGAAATCATTGTGTGGCAAGTCAATACTGCCCACCAGCCTGACATTTTTTTTTCTTGCGTAACATACCCTTATGACAATTAGTTCCAGGCACAGCATCTACATGCGCAACTACTTGGGCTCACAGGAGGCACATCCAAAAGTAGCCTGAAATCTATGCTAAACGCGAAAACTTTTACGAAGTTTCCACTTTGAGTTCCTGTAGCGGGAAAACCGTTCGAGATAATCCAAAACGGTTTTAGGGCTAAGTACCTTGGACATTTTGGAGCAGAACACACTCGTCACGAACGCTGTAAATCGAAATTTCACTTTACGGACTTTTGCGCGTGAAAACCGGGTCGCCGTCCCACTGTGGGATGGGGCGTGGCAACACACACACACACACACTGGCATGGACACCAACACCTATATTCAGCGACAAACTGTACGTCAGAAGAGCCGCGAACGCATTTTAAATGGTGGCGGGCTACGGCCGCCATCTTGATTTCGGTACTTCCGGTTGCCGGGGAGTCACGGGACACTCATTTTCGGGCTCAGCTACCTCAGAAACCCGCGAAACGATACCAAACTCGAAGGTATAGGCATGATTTAAAATTTTGATCATTTAGGCCCTTTTGGGGACGCCATCTTGGATTTTGAACCAGTAGGAGGCGGAAAGTGTTTCGGCAACATCCCGATTCGGGTTCAGGATGGTTAGTATAGACTATAACCACCAAGATCTCAAATCCGGAGATAGAAACATTGTGTGAATAAATATTTAGCTTAATTTACCTTTTTTTAAGGTTATTTTAACTTTGAACGCCTCCCACCAAAATTCCAATGCGGGGATTTTCGGCGATTTTGAATATGTGATAGAGCATGAAATTCTGAGTCGAATGGTGAAAAAAAATTTCATGAATTAATTTTTGCCACCCCATCTGCTATGATTCCTGTACTATTTGCAGTGAATTAGGTTGCGCGACCGGGCAACCCTGGAGTCGGTCGCGGGAGCCGTCCCCCCCCCCCCCCCCTCCCTCCCTCGAGGAGTAAAAGTTAACTAGGGCAGCAAAATGCATTTTCGGGAAAGCAGGAGTAGCGAGTAGCCTCTACCTAATTATTAGGAGCAGAATTTCACACGACATACACCGAAGCGATCCTGAAATACTATCCACGACTTCGTCCCCTCTCGGAGTGTAAAAAGGGAGGTTCGATACGCGTTTGTTTCTTGTTTCTTTTTATTTTCTATCTGAAGAAAAGAGGTCCCCCTTTCTCTTGCTGAGCAGTGCGAGCAGCCTGGTCACTCGCCCCTTACGGTGTGGACCTCAAAGTTACAAACAGCAGCTACACGCTCCCGCGCCGCCCCGCGCCGCCCCGCTCCAACGCCGGACTTCGCCGGAGATCTATCTTGCGTTCGGTTCGGTCCAGCCCCTTGGGCGGCGGCCGGGCCCGGGGCCGGGGCCGAGGCCGGGGCCGGGGCTGGGGGCCGGGGCCGGGGCCGAGGCCAGGGCCGCGGGGCTGGGGCGGGGCAGAGGGGGCTGCATCTGGGAGGACACAAAGACACGCCCCTTCTAGCAGAACCGCTATGTGCGCCGGTGCGTGTAGGACTGCCCGACAGGACGGAAGGGTAGGGGGCGGGGTGGGGAGGAGTGGTGGCGTCCAACTCCAGCCGAGGTGAAAACAAAAGTAAGATTAAACATGAGGGCAGTTTCGGTACGAAATTCTGCGTTTGAAAAATACTTCGAGACAAAGAGCACTGTGGAAAATATTCGTTGGTTTACGGGAAAATTTTCCACGAAGCAAAGTTGTAAAATTTTATAAATATACAAATAATCGTGAAATTAAAAGCACTACCTATCAACTTGAAATTGAAATATGAGCAAGGAAGGGTTGTCGTAAATTTACAAAATTTTTCGTACGTCGTCATCTACAAAATATACCAAAAGTCAGAGACCTGTTCGCTTTTGGGAAGGAAACATGGAGAGAATGCGAAGCACTAGGTAGTGAGTGAGGGTGCAAGCAGACAAAAATATGATGGGAGAGGTACGAGCGAAATAAATAAAAGACGACACCGGCATCAGGCTACAGCGCGGGCGGGGGTTGGTAAAGATATGAAGAAAAGAAGACAGCGTCCCGAGAAGAGAGTGGAGTGGACACTTGTATGGAAATGAACACCGTCGCAGTGAAGACCGCACAATAACTCCGGCAAAGCATGGGGAGATACTGCTTTCTTCACTGTCTCCGTCTGGCAGCCCCCCTCCCCTCTCTTTCTCTCTCTCTCTCTTTCCTGCTCACAATATATCTACAGGAAGGGATGGTCAAGGCTTTGCCGCTAACATGATTGGACTGCGTGGACATGGTATCCAGACGCGCACCCACACAGACACACCACACACGGGAGAGCGCGCGCGCGCGCAAGCGGCCGCCCACACACTCGCAATATCAGCGCAGTATTAAAATTCTTGCGTTAATTTTGGGCAGCAATAAAACTGTCGGAAGTGATCTGGCGGAACAAGGGTGGCGGCGGCGGTGGGCTGCGGGGAAGGGCTGAAGCGGGAGAGAGGGAGAGAGAGAATGAAAAAGATGGGCGTGGGAGAGGGATGAGCTACCCGTGCGGATCGGTGAGGCGTCACGGGGTCTCCCTCGCACTCGCAGCCAAACGCCCGAATAAACAGCCTTCTCTCTTGCACCTCCGCGACCACCACCGCACCCACGCCGTTTCTCCACATCCCTCTTTCTCTCTATACTTTTCCGAGTGCAGGCGGACGCGCCCCCTCATCCCTCCCACCTCTGTGTGTTCAGCGCGGCACACATTTTAGGGGCAAAAATTAATTGTTTCTACGGCGCGACGGCAGAAGTCAACGAGGATGAGGATGACTCTAGCCGCGCGCCGCGGCGCCGCCAGCAGCGCCGCTCTGTCAAAGCGAAAACACCACAAAGAGCCGTAGCCTGCCCTGGCCTGCCCTGGCCTGCCCTGGCCTGCCCTGGCCTAGGCTCTTTCAGGTAATTATTTCCATGGCAACGCCTTCATTTGCTCGGATTTCGGAGCCCCCTCACCTTACAGCAACCACCTCGCCTCTCGTCTCCTGCGTCCCCCACCTCCCCCCCCCCCCAACTCCCCCCATTGTCCTACCGCTTACCACCCTCCCTCCAGGCGCCCTCGCCCCCTTCACATGTGTGCCATCGTGGGCGTGTGTGTGCGAGAGAGCGCGTATGAGAAACCCGAGGAGCAGCACATCTGGGCCGAATCCGACATATCTCTCTCCTTCCTACCCTATCTCTTTCTCTTGCTTCCTCTCGGCACTTAGCTCCCCCCTCCCCTCCCCTCTCGCTCGCTCTAATTACCGCTCTCCTATACCTATATTGCCCTCCTCGTCACGTAAGCATAGACGGCCTTCTCCTTTGGGCAGAGCGCTGCAAATGCTTCACTTCTTTGAACAGAGCGGCGGGCTGGGCCGCTGAGCCTCGCACACGGGTGCGAGGAGCGAGGACGACGCTCCTCCTTTACGCCCAATCGTTCGAGTGGGAGTTCATTTTAATTTCAGCATACACTTTTACTCCCTGAGTGCTTACATTAATCTCTACCCGAAGCAGAGTTTCCAATATCCAGGGGACTGTGGTATATAATCATTCAACCCAACATGTGTATATGATGATTGATTCTCGGCCGTTGCGATATAAGCTCAGCCAGCAGCACCACACAATGCGCTATGAATGGGGTTTATAATGTCACGCGTGTCTTCGGATCGTGAGAGTGCCGCGCGACGCATATCTCTTCATCACCATGAATCAGGTCCAGCCAGCAGCAGCCAGCTCCGGTCAGCAGGCCTCGTCTCGCTCCACAACACCCTGCCCCCGGCCCCTCCTCCACAGGTCCCACTGCTGTCACCAGAGGACGCCGTGCCAGCGACATTGTTGTCGCCACAAATCAAAGTTCTGTTGGATCCTTGACCCGCGTGGGGCGGCGAGAGCGACAGCTCCTCTCACCCAACTTTATCAGTGTAAACTGCTTGGACAGAGCTCGGGAGGACAGGGGGGGGGGGGGACACCCAGCAGGGTGATTCCGCACCCTGGTTTCGTCGCTCTCTCCGTGTCGCACTCATGGGGCACGACCATAAGGTTGCAAGAGAGAGGGCACTACAAAACGGTGTTCGGAATCGCCTTGCAGCCGCCTCGGGCACAGCTCCCGTCCGTCCGTCGGGTCCGGCCTGGTGCGACATGGCCGCGACAGGAACAAGTTTTCCAGACGCCCCGACACGCAAATTATTCAAGTGCAGCCAAAGAGTACTTTGCACGGCGCGGAGGTATTCAATTCATGTGGCTCACGGTAAGAAGAAGGTCTCATTTTCTGAGGAAAAATTAAGAGAAAACTTTGAGGCATCCCGCGACTTTGAGGAAAACTCCTCAGATTTTGAGTAAGTCCTCACAAAAAGTGCGGAAATTTTCCTCATTTTTTTAAGGAAACTTCCTCGAAATCTGAGAGGAGTTTTCCTCAAAGTCATGCAGTGTCTCAAAGTTTCCCGTTTCTCCTCAAAAATTTGGACATCGTTTTCACCGTGCATCATCATATCTCCGCCCTTGCTCAACTCGTTATCTCATAATTTTCGAGCTCCATGTCATACATCGTCGTTCGAAAAGCAAACAAAGGGGATGAATATGTAAATGGCACCGCGCGGTCGATTCTTATTCGATGTGACGCGAAGTAACTGTACCGCAGAAAACTATGCGCCCCGATCAGGAGGAGGAGGAGGAGGTTCGGCAATAACCATAACGCCCCGCGCTGCGCGCCCGCCGCTCGGAAGCATAACTCACCGGCCGGACAATTAAACGTCCCCGTGCACACTCATGCGCGCCCCACCGCAACGCCAGCGTTCGATAAAACAGCCTTACCTCTCCCGGGACACACGCTGAGTGACCTCTTTTTATCCATCTTTCTCCTCCCCTTTATTTGCGTCACAGACTAAACGAAAACTTCCAGAAATTGCGCAGTGGTGAAAACAGACAATAGAAACTTGCTATATCTGCGACAGTTCCTGAAAGCCAAATATTCTATTTTTTTGAGGTAAGCGTTTAATACACGCAACCGCTATGGGCTCGCTGTCACATATTCTGCGTTAACAACATCACGATTCGTTGAGCAGAAAAACGGTTTCTGTTAACGCAAAAGCTTTGTCATTAAAGTGGCACAGACCATCTGCGCTCATCAAATGCAGAATAATGAAACACAGAAAACCAGAGATGGAGTTTTATTCTGTGATTGTCTGTACAATTGAATCCACGATGGCCATACAAACTCTGTGATAAGCACACACAGGCACAAAGAGACATTTAGTGAATTTCTTTTCTTTGGATTCGGCTCCATGACATAAGCACGAACGTAAGCACGGACGTAAACGGCGTGCAATAGTGTGGAAAACTGACAACTGATTTTTAGTAGTGTTTTCGAGCAGTGCTTGGTCGAGCTTTCAAAGATAAATCGACGTTACCTTTTAACGCGATACTCAACGAGAGGGGAGCCATGCTGAACATGCTAATGCATTCACGTGCTCGCTGACCAGCAAAAGGCCATCGCTCTGTATTTGCACAGGAATCACGGATGCTATCGGTGCCCCGACTCCCTAAACCGATCTCTCTCTCTCTCTCTCTCTCTCTCTCTCTCTCTCTCTCTCTCTCTCTCTCTCTCTCTCTCTCTCTCTCTCTCTCTCTCTCTCCCCCTTTCTCTCCGTTCATCTCTCTGTTTTCTCGCACCCACTCTTTCTTTCTCATTTCCCTTCCCCTCCCGATGAAAGGGAAGGTCGCCAGTAGTGACTCACGCCGCGCCACACTGACTCATCCAAACTCCACGACAGCGTTTAGCAAAACGGGGCGACGGAGTGGCCTGGCGGGGCGCGGATGTGGCCCTGCCAAATATTGAACCAACATTTTTTTTTTTTTTAAAGGTTTTATTGTACTTTGAGAAACGGATAAATCCACTAAAACTTTTTGAGCTTCCCTTCTTTTCCATGGTGCATTCTTCGACGGGGAAAAAACAAAAACAAAACAAGAACTAAAGGGGAAGTTAAGAAATACAAGCGCAAGAAACGACAAAGGAAAAAAGGAAGCGACGGTGTACTGTACCCGCGATCTGAAGCAGCCAATAGCGCCCGTCTATGTGTGGAAGTGGCTCCTTCCCATCCCCTTCTCCGCTTCCACGCGACGCCTGACACATTTTATGGACTGGCTGCGAGTCTTCCCCTCCCGCCCCGCACACAGCCAGGCGCCGCACACATGGGCGCGACGACTATTTATAAGAGTGGCGAAGGGGACTCGCATTTCTGCACAAAGCTAGTCAGTAGTTATCTTTGTAAATTCAGGTCAGAGAAAAGAAACCTTTTTACAGAATTCTTTGGCGAAAAATGTATTTTAAATGAATGCATATTATACTTCCAGCGAGCTCCACAGGTGTTAATTCAGACGGTATAATCAAACCCCGCACTTGTCAATACTGACCCCACGGATATAAGAAACACCCCCTTCAGGAAGGTTACACGATTGAGTCACAATACTCCTCTCCTTCACTTCCAACCTCTCACATTTCACCCCCCCCCCTACACCATCCCCTCGCCGCTCCCTCGCACCGGCTTCATACCCCCGCACCCACCCCCCAACTCCTCACCGTTAGCTGCCAGATACCCTCCCCCCCCCCGCCTCCCACGCGCCCGTCCCCCTATCTGTGTGACAAGTCTTTACAACAAGCCAATGGGCGAGATAGGGGTGCCATATTTCGGCCGCTAGAGGTCGCTGCAGGCGCACCATTTATCAAATCGAGGTGGGCGGCGGCGGGGTGTCATGTTTTATGCTCGCGGGATGGAATGGGGCGGCGCGGCGGGCGGGCGCTCCAAAGCCGAGCAAATCACCGACACAACACTGTCCACGCGTGCGGGGCGGGGCGGGGCGAGGCGGGGCGGGGCGGGGCTGGGGAGGGCGGGATAAGCCTCACCTGTGCTCACTTTGCCGGCCAACCGCAGGACCCACCCCGCCCCGCCAGGCCGCGCCCCGCCCCGCCCCGCCCCGCCCCGCCTCGCCGCACCCCACCCCGCCCCGCCCCGCCCCGCCCCGCCCCGCCCCGCCCCGCCCCCACCCCGCCCCGCCCGCAGTCCTTCCCCACCCGCTTGCCCGCCGCGATATTGACCGGGAATGGTCACTGCTCAAGTGTCCCGTGTCCCCACGTCATGATGGACGCTGTCGGTCATAAGTTATTGACTCGTTCAAATAACAACGAAATTGGCACTTAATCCGAGTGTGTCATTTTTTTCACCCGCCTCGCGGCGCGGGCACGTATGAAAGGGGGAGACAGACAGCGGAAGCGGAAATATCTCATTTCATTACCATTTTTTTGCTATCAGGTATGAGCTTAGCGACAGGCATTGATTACAAGTTTAAAACCAAAAGCGGCAGGAGCTCCGAAACTCTGAACCGGAGAAAGAGATATGCGAGGAGATACGTGACCCTGAAGTTTCACGATATTTTTTAGCTAACGGTCGGTAACCTGTGTTTGGCCGGCCACTACTGAGCATGGTGACTCTTGATGTGAGGTGAGGGTGGAGACAGTCCACATGGACCACTACGAGATCAACAAAGATCAATAAGGGACCTCCACGCAAACAGAAGGAACTCTGGCCTTTTACTTTTTCATCAGTAAAGTGGCCACAGCTCAACCAATTCAGCTTTGATGGAGTTGTGCTCTGAGAGACGACTCACTAAAAGCACAAGTGACAACCGCCCGATTGAAATAAACTTGTTTTAAGCAAACACGGTGCGTTACAAAGTTTGTGAGGTTTTTTGGTCAGAGACTTAGACGTGTATCGTACCGCTCTCGGTTTATTTGTGGAAATCAGTCGTCATGTAGGGCACACAAGCCAGGAGTGGGGACGGGAGAGAAGGAGGGAGAGAGGGAGGGAGAGAGGGAGGGAGAGAGGGAGGGAGAGAGGGAGGGAGAGAGGGAGAGAGAGACGGAGAGAGAGAGACAGAGACACAGAGAGAGAGAGAAACAGAGAGAGAGACAGAGAGAGAGAGAAAGGGAGAGAAAGAGAGAGAGGGAGGGAGAGAGAGAAAAAGTTATGGAAATGTGGGGATCACTATTTACCTTCCACTCGACCAACGCAATAAAACGTTTCATAACCAAAGCGAATTAGAGGGAACGTGTTGCAGTAGAGAGGGTTGTCGGCGCCCAATATCCTCTGCACTTCATTATTAAATGTGGCACTGGCCAGCGACAGCTGCACAGTACACTGTGCATCTCGTCAAATTTTTGAGTTAACCCGGATTTTAAATTACCTCCACAAACTGTCACCGAAAAAACAAAAATTCCATCGCTAACGCGTTAAACGGCCCCGTAGTTTTTAAAACTTGCGCCAGAATGAGAAAGAACTTTAGTCAGAACTACTTGTGAGAATCAGATCACGAATTTTATCAACTAAACATAAGTAACAAAATATGTCGCCCAGGGGGTCCAGCTGTCAACAACACCGGCAGGACGAGCACTTTATGCAGCCAAAACATAAAATGTGCATTTTGCCACACAAAATAGCGCCCAAAGCACTGAAAATGTACTAGTCACATTTTTTGCCCGTAATGAGCGGAGTATTTTTTCATCGCTCAGTAAAAGTGACTTTCGCTAAAACGACTCAAATCGAGTCTTTTCTGGAATTTTTTAAATCGCTCCAAAAGAGTGACATTTGATGATTTGACTCAAAAAGAGTAATCAAAGTGACTCTAATAGAGTGATGTTCATCCATGTCACTCTCCCAGGAGAATCCAAATTTGGTACAGAAAAGTCGCTCTCCAAAGATCGAAAAAGGCGACTCTTCCATTTTCAGTGAGGGCCAGCTATCAAAAACGCCTCGTTTTACAATTTAAAATGAAAGAAATGAACATTATTACGTTTTCGGAAAAACATTTTATATAAAGGAATTCATATTTTCCTTGTATAAGCGAGAAAAATAAATAACAGCATTCAGTTAGAAAATAGGCTTGGATAGTGAAGAAATATATGGGCTTGGAGTGAAGAAATATAAGGTTGTGATTGTTCCCCCCCGCCGGCTCGACTCGGTCTGCCGGCTCTGCTTGTCACTGTCATAAAACATGATGCAAATTCATTTAAAGCAAAAACGTATAGACAGCTAGACATCAGACCAATCTCAAAACTTTTCTAATTTTTCGCAGTACTTTTTATTTTGTAATTTGGTGTGACTTTGCACGACAGGATCAGCTACGACCGTAAGGGGCCATCGTCAAGAATTAATTAATAATATCACTGTTAAAAATGTTTGAAATTTAATGACATTTTGTAGATCAATTTTAATGAAAGTGTTATGAAATTTCATGACGCACTGAAATTCAATACAGTGTAATGAAATTTCATGATCATTTCATTACTCTGTTCTGAAATTTCATATTATCTGTAAATTCATTACTTTTTAGGAAATTTTCATGACATAACGTAGTATTGATTTTTGCCGCTAGATGGAGTTACGGTAACCGAATGGAATTTCTTGCGCGCGGCTGACCAGAAACGGCAGCGAGATGACCTCCGCTGCCTATTTTCGATGCATTCGACATAGAGGACGATTCAGTCCTCACGTGCGTCATCCTTAATTTTTTGATCAACGGCAGACTTGGTAGCGTTCGAGTCTCTCGAACTATACCTCTGCGGAAGACGGTAGTTCATTATGAAACCCTTTACCACATATTTCCATACTATACGCATGATAAAAATTAGAAGAGTAATTGTTGGAAGAAATTTCCGTATTAATTGTGTGTTTTTGATTTAATGACACGTGTCATTAAATTTCATAACATTAAAAAAATGAAAATTTCATTACATTGTCATGAAATTGTAATGAAAATTGCTTCATTACAATGTAATGAAAATGTAATGAAATTTTTTTCACAGTGTACATAACAAAACCCACGGGCGTGAGCAATAGGCACCCCTAACGGGGACCGCCTAAAAAAAGAAATATGGTAGAATGTTAGTGTTTACCTCATTTGGCGATAACAGCAGGAAACAATAGCGTGTCGTCGACCTGGGTTATCGTCTGAAAACACCGCTTGGAATGTGATATATATTTTTAGCTGCCGCCCTCCCTATCCCTCTCTACTCTAGGTTTTGGGGTAAAATCGCAGCCGGGCCGCGGCGGTGGCGGGGGGACGGGGTGGGTGATCGGTTGTGTTGTCTTACAACGGCGTCAGAAATAACTTATTTCCTTTAGCCTTTTCCCATGGATGTTTAAAGATAGCTGCCGGGCCATAAATCTCGCGTTTTCTGCGCGGAAAGAGACCGGCAGTGGGAGAGCGGCCCGGGCGCGGGGGGCGGGAGGGGGCGCGACGGCAGGGGGGGAGTATTTTCTTTCTCTTGTCCGTCTGTCCTTGCTCTAGCTGGCGCGCAAGAGGGCGGTGCGGGGCGGGGCGGCGCGGGGCGGGCCCCGGGTCCCACTACCACACTCGAGACGGATGTATCTGGTACGCCAGCCCGTCAAGCGATGCCGCGCGCGCGCGTGCGGGTGTTCAGCCCGCCAGGCCGGGTGTTCCCCCGAGGAGACAGCGCTGCTGGCGGGGCGGGGCGGGGCGGGGCGGGGTGGGGCGGGTCGGGGTGGGGCGGGGTGAGGCGGGGCGGGGCGAGCGGGCTTTCTCTAGGGTGCTTCCCCCCCCAGCCCCCTCCCAAACACAAGGCCGCCACCATATCATCCGAGGGAGCCATCCATTATTCTCCACACGAATCAGGAGACGCGGGGACCCAGTTTATTTCTGATTTTGGTTTCAATTAAAACAGAGGAGGAAGAATAGGGCGGGTTGCGCGATACAAGCTCAGCCGGCCTGGCGGACCAGAGCAGCAGTGGGTGAGAGACGGATAGGAGTGCGGCGTCCGTAATCAAGTACAATGATGGCGCGAATTGCGTGTTTCGTTACATGTTCTGCCCCTGCTAAGGTTAAAACGAAGTTACTTCAGTAGAGATTGCGTCATGACCACGAAGCCGCCAAAGCAAAGCTCGTATACGTTACTTAGTCCAGCACAATCATTTTCAATACTAGTTTTAGACACGAAGTAGCCTTGTGGTTTTCTAGGCGGATCCGATTTTTTTAGGCACGTAGTAGCCTTACGGTTTTGTCGGCGAATCCGATTATTTTTTTTTATCAGTGTGGCCCCTTGCCTAAGTCCAGATTTTTCTATACGATTTTGATAAGACTTGGCAGAGAGGTAGAACTTAATCTGCTTAGTTTACTGCTGGGATGCCATTCCATAGCTAGCTGCCAATTTTGAGAAATTTAGATCAAAAATCTCTGTTTTTATGTTCGTCACGGGAAAGCAGCGTGGGAGTTAATGGGAGTCAAACCGAGTCGCCATTGTTGCGGCTGCTCGAACCCTCGGCGCGGCTCGCAAGGTAGAAGGAACGTGGCCGGGGACCTGATTCAACTCTTGCACAGTTGTTAAAAAAATATAATATCGAACGACACGTCATTAGAATAAAAGTCAAAAAGTAGTGTTCGAATGCCAAATGCACAACGAGCCTATACAGTTCAAAAACCAAGCTGATCAGAAAATTTTTACTGAGAAGGCTAACTTGAAATAGTTTGAGCTATAGAAAGCTAAAATTTAGCATATGACCCGATGTACTAGTGACGCTGATCAAACCCTGACATAAAACAAATTCAACTACATCACCCCAAAAGGATTTAAATTTGAGAAAATTTCTACATAAATCATCATCCACCGAAGTATTTTGTGAAACAAAAACATTAACGAACTACCGCAGGATTTCCTAAAATGGTATTACTTATTTTTTTATTAATCCCGATGAAAATTGTCGGGAACAGTAAAGTTGAGAAAGCAGAGGAAAGTGAGGTAACATGCAGCGACACAGCGCTCATGAGGCAGTGCTTAGGCTCTTTTTATTCGCTACCTAGTAATTCTCTAGAGACGAGGGAGGAAAAAGAGAAGGATGGAAGAGAGAGAGAGAGAGAGAGAGAGAGAGAGAGAGAGAGAGAGAGAGAGAGAGAGAGAGAGAGAGAGAGAGAGAGAGATTTTATTTTTGTCTTCCACCTGACTCGCAGTGCCGACCCTTCACCTTCACTCGAACAGCACCTTCGCCCTCAAAAAAGTCACAGAGAAATTCAACGAAAAAATTTGTGTGTGTGTGTTGTGTGTATGTATGTGTGGGCCTGTAGGAGGTTGTGCGCGGTGAAGGTTGCGGGTGCAGGAGAGGGAGGGACGCATATAAGATAGAAGAGTACAGGCGCAGGAGAAAGAGGAAGAGAGAGGGCAGGTCTGAGGAGAGGGGTGGTGCCTTCGTGCGTGCCGTAACAATGCCCAGCACTCTAACCAGACCCCCCCCCCTTTTCCCCTGGCCTCCTAGATCTACTCCCCCGTTAACGACGTTGAGAAGTGTCACCCCTTTCCCCTCCTCAGGCAGCGAGCTTCCCCGACACCACTAGTACGCGCCACTACATGCGGGTGCAGTAAGGTTACGGTTAAGTTTATAATCTCGTCAGGAGCAAAGGGGATGGGGCGGAGATGGGTGGGGGAGGTAGGCGAGTGTACAGAAAGAGGGCGGTGCACAAACACAGTTTTTAACAGATGTGGAAAAAAAACACGTACGAATACCTAGAGAGGCTTATTTTTGTCCATTCAGGTTAGCAACCTTTCCCATCGCCTACGTTTATTCAGCGCGGCACCACGTGGCATCAACCCTTCTGCGTAATAATTTATAAAACCGTCACCGCCCCTCCCTGCTGCACCCCCCCCCACCCCCCCTCCCCTCACGAAAAACCGGGGACAGGTTGGCGACCATTTATTTAATGACGCGATATGCCCGCCGCCCCCAGTCGCCCTTCCCTTACCCTCTCTGCTCGCGCATGCCCCCTACCACCCCTCCCCTCCATTCAAGCCGCTCCCTGTTGAGCACCTCCCGCCTGAGAGAATTAAACGATATCACAGGTCGTAAGAGCGGGGCCCGGCGGGACAGCAGCGGGGCAGGCCAGGCGGGCAGGCGCAGCGCGCAGCAACTGCTCCAGCATTTTTGCCGTCGTCTTGACATCTCCCTTCCCTACTGTCTCTGTCTTCCCTCTACTCCCTCTCTTTATTCCTTAAATTTCTCTCTCTCTCTCTCTCTCTCTCTCTCTCTCTCTCTCTCTCTCTCTCTCTCTCTCTCTCTCTCTTTCTCTCCCTCCCTCCCTCACCCTCTCCCGCGCTTTATCTCCGTTCAATCTGATAAGGGACCGGAGTACCAGAGCTGCCTCCACCCCACCTCTCACACCTCGCCGCTGTTGCCTGTGCAGCCCGCAGGAGCCATGCGTTGGGGATGAAAAATAAGAGCAGGCGAGTATGAGAAAGAGCGAGCGAGTAGGAGAGAGAGAGAGAGAGAGAGAGAGAGAGAGAGAGAGAGAGAGAGAGAGATGACACGACACAGCACGTTGTTCGTCTCTTTTATGAGCAGGGGGCCCGTCAGGTGTTTTCACAATGCTTTGCAGCCGAATAAAAACGCTGTGAGGGAGATGGGCTTGGGCCGGGGTGGTACAAGGCGGGGTCGAGCATGGTGGCGGGTGAGTGAAGGATGTTGAGGCCGAGATACGTAGATAGAAGAATGGACGTGCGATTGCCTTGCACCTAGCCCGAAACTCTTCTTCAATATAAAAAGTAATAAACGTTTGAAAACTAGAGAAAACCTGCTTTAAGTGTTTTAAAAAAAAAGTCCTCCTTCAAACGGGTGAGAGCAAGTATACAATCCTCTTTCCTTTTTAATTTTTTTTACTGTGCAGCAACCCCAGTAGCAAACCGCGGGGGCTGACCTGATGAAGGATAGCGGCGGGCGGCCGCGGCGGCAACGTTGATTGTGTCATCTGATACGGACCCAATTAGCATAACGGCTCTCCCTCTCGCACCCGCCTCTCCCGCTCGCTCTCCAGCGCCACCTGGCGGGGCCGGGCGGGGCCTGGCGGGGCCTCGTGTGTCAGTCCGTGCTGGTGGCACCTCCATGGCTGCTCGTCCGGACTCGTAAAGTACGCGGTGGCACCACGGCGGCACAGAGGGAGAGAGGGAAGGGAACCCGTAAAAGAGGAAGCAAGAAGGCAACAGAATGCTAAGGTCTGACTGATGTGGACAGAAATTAGGTCCGACCTACGGGAGTGTGCCCGCGGTATCAACAATGCGAGGCGCGTAGGAGGGGGCAGTAAGTCTGGTAGTACAGGCATTCCATACAGCGAGAATATTTTTCCCTCTAGGTCAGCTCATGTATCCACCTTATATCTTGATTAACTGTATTTTTTAACCACAAATTTCTGGAAGTTTATAGAGCGCCTCTCTCTGTGTGTCCGCCTCTCCGCCTGCCTCTGTCGCTCGGTTTGCCTCTGTGCCCTCTCTCTCTCTCTCTCTCTCCCCCCCTCCTCCCTCCCCCCCCTCTCTCTCTCTCTCTCTCTCTCTCTCTCTCTCTGCCTGTCTCTGTGTAATCCAGCCCACGCGTTCGGACCCGCGGCACAAGTACAGCGCTCCTTTGTTGTCCTGGTAATGAACCCTGCGCGGCCGGACACAAGTGGCACAGGAGGAGGCTGTCGCTTATTTCAACAGCGTTTTGAATGAGGTCGGCGCGGCCCTCTTGAGCCACGCTCCTGGATTAGCGTCTCTAGGCTACGGGCGCCATTCACCAGGCACGGGACACGGCCGTGCTCACAGACGAGGGCGTTGGATTTTCGCGCCAAATAATGTTTTCCCGTTGTTTGGCGCTTAGCTCCGTATGAATGCACACACGGGCAGCGGGGCGTTACGATATAGAGAAATGTGTTGCTGCTAGGGCGACAGCTTGGGGCCTGGGAAGAATTGAAGAGAAAGCTTGTCACTTGGTTTCACACCGTTTGCGATATTGCTTGAAAACCAGTTTTAACTGTGTAGCAATAGCAAAAGTGCAATCAGTAAAACCAAGAAAAGGGGAAGACCCATCATCTGTTCTCTTCCTTGAATTGAGGTTTAGCGGATTTCCTTTTTAGCAGGTTGCATCCCTTTCTCATTGCCATTACTTCCAGCAGCGCGTGGTTCTTGCCCCACGCGCTTATTCCCCTCTCCCAGCAACTTCGCGCACAATTGACTAGGATGGAGGATGCTGGAATGGTGGCCAAGGCGCCCCGTCACAGAAACCACATGGCCTAAAACTCCCTACAGAGCGCCTTGTGTAGGAACCCAATGAGAGCACTTTATTATTAGCTTTGCAACTAGAAACGAGTCCGAGAAGACATTGACACAGTTTCTTCGGACTGATGCTACTTTGATGAGCCTTGGAATTCCGTACGTCACTCACAAAACAGGGGCCGACTTTGTTGCTGGTGCTGCGGGTGGTTCGGAAAACGACAGCGTGGCAGTGTGTACATATGACATGCAGAGCGGGTGGAAGTGGGACGCCAAACCGAAAAAAAAAAATACTTTTGTCGATGTATTTTTGTTTTGTTTTATACTCGCCGCAGAATACTAAAATATAAAACCCACGAACGAAATGGATTTCTAAATGTTTCAATACTTTTAAAAATATCCTGAGATTGTCTATAAATTGGTTTTACACAGAGGTTTCATAAGCACCTTATCGTAAAACAAACTTCAATAAACGCTGCTCCGTGCTCTACTCAACGAGACGCACGAACAAAGCAAAGTGAGTCCAAACGTGACATTGATTTAGACTACGACGCGCGATTAAATCGGGCTAGAGGGAAATTCGGGCCCCGGGCCCTCCTCCAACTAGCCGAACCCGGCAGGCCACGCCGCTCCCAATTCCATTTCCTATCTTCATCTGTCTTCCTCACAATTTCAATGACGCAACAGCATTTTTATCTGTAGGCGTGTTGCCCTCACAGCGTTTGTCTTGCAAGCAGGCCTTTGTGTGTCTTTCAGATATCGGATCTGCAAGTCGGAAGCCAAAAACAATTATTCTTCAAGTCCTCGTATGTTATACTGCCGCCGAGCGGCCGTGGAAGATTTACTCGGACGGGGAAATGGGAGAAATTAACTTTTCCTCCTTCGCTAACCTCGTACCCCCCACTGTTGTTCCTCGGTGACGCCTCGGCAATGTTTGACTTCCGCGATTTATTTACGACCTAAAGATAAAGGGACACCAAATCCATCTCCTATTCCGAAAGAAAGCTTCCCCAGCACGCGCCCTTCCCTTCCCTTTCACACACACACACACACACACACACACACACACGCACGCACGCACGCACAGATTTACTTTTCCGACACCATGACCTTTGTGGTGGGAGAACTGTTAATTTAAAAAAAAAAAAAAAACGTAAAAATTACATAAAAAGTAATCTGTTGTCATTAGGGTCATAGGAACCGGAAAGTGACCGACGCGACACTACTCGCTTCACTGTTATTCAATTACTGTGACGTCACTAATGTGAAAAGTGCCACATTGTTTAAAATGTAATGTCACATTCTTTTCAACGTGTGAATCGGCCACACTGTTAGAAAAATTGTCGTAATTTAGCGACGAGTGTTGTACCACAAAAATGCAGAAGCTGCGCAGTTTTTGCCATTTCCGCCTCCCCATCCTGAGTGTGCGCCCAGGGTTTGCAGTGCACGCGACGCGCTTTCCTCCCCGGACTCTCTCCCACTCGACGCGATGGAGAGCAGCACATCCGTTGTTAGCAGACGACACAACCATCAGGGCGTTGCGCACGGCGCAGCGTATCGAAGCGTGGCGCCGAGTTGTTCTCCTTTGTTGGGCCAGCGATCAAAAAGGCGGGTCTCACACAAGATGTCATCAGACGGAGTGAAGTGTGTCGCGATACAGGCACCCTCCCTCTCTCTGGCGGCCGCGCGCTCCATTCAGCGATTCTCGGTATACGTTAATGCATGAAAGAAAGTTCTCCTCGTCGCTGCACCCTGCTTTTCACACTGTTGTACACCAAGCGTGCAATGTTCAACACTTACGTGTGCAGCTTCCAGTCTAACGCGTATATGTGTAAAACTCGGCAGTTGGGCAATTGTTGTACACCTGAAAGTGTTCAACGTGACAGTTGCAAGTGTTAAACTTCCGCGTGCAACACTTCACTTGGAAGTGAACAACTGTCGAGTTGAACACTGTACTTGCAGTTTGAGCGCAAATCGTAATGCCTAGATAAGGGTGTCGGCGCTATTGACCGGGTGGCGTCTATACTGCACACAAGGCACTTCAGTCTGGTGTGTTGCCTATCCGACACTCGTCAGGGGCGCCGCAGTAACTTTGGTCCAGCACATTAATGAAAATAAAAATCGCATCCAGGGAGGCATTTTTTTTATGATGCTCCCCTTTTTGCTTTCTCTCTTCGCCTCCCATCCACTTCAGCAGAGAAATGTCCGAAACGCAGTGGGGTCGCACACAGGAGCGCGCACACACACGAACACACACAAAAAGTAAAAGTATAAAAATAAAAATGCAATAAAAATAAAAGGATGAATATCCCGATGAGGTCGCCATCGCTGTACACAAGCACGCAGTTAGGGATGCGTTCCGTTTTTCCCCTCTTTTTTGCTTTGCGGTTCCATCCACGGCGTCATTGGGGTACGCATATTGGAAAGCGCAACGCTGCACGTAAAATTTTCTATTACCATGCACATACACGAAAAGAAAAAACACGGAGCTATGACAATATGGTTCTGTAATAGCGTACAAGGCCCACTCAAAAGGGGGAAAAAACAAGCATTTGAAAGCCTGAAAAGGAGAAACTTTAGAGTCAAAACTAGGTCCTCGTTTTTTTTTAGTATTATTACTATTATTTTATTTTCTATTCGGACGCAGACTCTTTGCTGAACACTTATTGATTTACGTTTCCTCGTTTTCTCTCATAAGCTGCGTATTCACCCTTCCACAACTTCATTATCGACCCTTTGCATTAAAATAATATAATAAAAAAATATATATAGAAAACAGAGAGAGAAAGATAATAAATGGGATGGAACGGCGGGACACATCAATAACGTGTGCGTGCCACTGTGCTTTCCTTTGATCGCGCGAACGAAGCCAGTTCGGTACATAATGAGGAAGAGTTTGTTTGAAGCGCGCGCGCCCGAAACGTGGCGGGCACCAAAGTGGATACCGCGCGGCGCCATGCTGCTGAATGACCAAAAGACTACTCGGCGAATCCCTCCTCTGTCAGTTCTCGAGGGAACGCAGGAAACATTTTGTCTGCCTGCCAAACATTGACCAACATAGGAGTCGGTGTCGAGCCTGCTCCACCTCGCCCACCTCCACTCGCTGTGCTGAACCAGATTCTTCTGCTGCACACTCAGTGCTGAGCTGATTGGATGTCATGCACACTTTGGTTCAGCACAGTTGCGCCTCCCCCGCGCTGCCCCGGCCCGGGCCCCGGGGCTATAGCCGCACAGTCTATAGGCAGGAACCGGAAGGGAAAGAGGGCGGGAGGAGGGGGGGGGGAGGAGGGGGGGCAGAATGGCGCGGTCTGCCGGGGCTGCCTATGCCCGACCGGCCAGGCCGGCCAGGCCCCCCGCACTCGCTTGTTTGACGTTGAAATGACACCCAGACGCCTGCCAAAGGGTCAGAGACTGTCGTGATTCCGACATCAAACCCGACGACAATTGCACGACCCAAACGGACGGTAGTGGTGGTGGTGGTGGCGGTGCGGCGTTACGAATCCAAACACGACGCCGGTCGTTAGCGACCGAGAGCGCTACCAGCGCGCGCGCGCGCGCGGGCGCCCCTCGCGTCCGTCCGCGGCGGGGCGGGGCGGGGCGGGGCGGGGCGGGGCGGGGCGGGGCGGGGCGGGGCGGGGCCGGGAGTTCCAACGAGCAATACAGGCCTGCGGCGGGACGGGAAGGGGTTGTTTGGGAGAGACGTCCCCGCAGGAGGCTGGGCCCGGCTCCTCTGTGGTCTATGGTGGGGGCTGGACCACAGCAGCAGCAGCAGCAGCTAATTCCGACCAGGAAATTAAACATCATTCGCTTGCGATGAGGTCTGTGCCTGCGGAAATGTGTAAGTCGAAGTAATAGTGCGGCCGCGCGGCCGCCCCCACGCGCCCGCTCGTTGTAGCAGAAGAGGAGGGAGGGAGTGGGGGTGGGGGGTGAAAATCTTTCCTCGTATTGTTGTGTTTATTATTATTATTATTATTATTATTATTATTATTATTATTATTATTAGGGTAAAAGTACCAAACATGGACCAGGTACCAAACTTGGATCATTTCTGTTTGGCGGGCTCTAACGGCTGACTGGGTCGACCGAATTAAAAATTTCAAAGTTCCTCAGGTAGACGACTACATATGCAACAGAATGTGTCTGTGACATTTATTGTCTGCTCGCTCCTCTGCCCACTGGAGCTCTCCGAAAAACAGTCTGCACAACAGACCTCGTCAAAGCGCGCAAAAAGACAAGGCAAGATACATGGCTCTACTTATTTCCTATTTGTAAGAAAACTAACCGGAGGAAATACTTTGCACTCGATGAGAAGACACTTTAAGATATGCCTTTTAAGACTCTGAAGGTTTTGATCCTTTACCTTAAGTATTTTGAAAATGCGGGTAGGGGTAAAAACATAGAATTCGAACCGTCCTCAAGTAACTTCTTTAGTTTGCGCCTCAATATCAGTCATTAAAAATCGTTCATACGTGATGCTACTTTGCACACGGCAGAATATGACCAAAATAAAGGGATTGATGCAAACGAACAGCACAAATTTCCAATAAGAAACTTTTTACAAGCGTTTACATCTTCCATTGCGCCTTACGAGAGGTCCGGGTAGGCAACCTTGTGCACACATCAGATCTCTTTCCACTCTTAGCGCCTTAAGGATCACGTGACTGAGCGAGAAAATACAATAATTTCAAAAGCGTATGTTTTAAGTTTATAGAACAGGTTTCAGGCAACATTTCTACCACGAATCGGAGGGTCTATGTCACGTGGTTAGTTAGGATATATAGCAAAGAATCGAATTTCTCGTTAAAGAAATGCCACTTTCCCAGGCCCTATATCAGCCCCGCAGATGCAAATGGGCGGAAGCAAGTTGTAATTTCGTGAGTAGAATATTGAGAGGAACACGTTGGTATGAGAAACTATTTATTTCGTAGACAGACGAGCCTGCAAAACTTATCCAAACAAGCCTAAGTTTTGATCCATGTTTGGGTCAGCGTCCAAACATGGATCACAACCCCTAAAAGGGGGAAGGGGTTGTTTTGGAATAAAACAAAAAAAGTTGCCTTCCCCTAACACTGTTGTGTATCACATATGTGAAGAACAACAGTCTAGCTTGGTGATCCATGTTTGGGTACCCCCACCCAAACATGGATCAAAATTGGAGGTCATGGAAATTCCCTATAACTCCGAAAGTATTGGAGCTAGGAACTTTATTCCCTCAGGATATCTTCCCTGGGGGTTCAAACTACGCACCGATGAAAAAAAATTATGCTCATCGCACCTTTATCGATCCCAAAACTGTGGTTTTCCGAAAAATGATCCATGTTTGGTACTTTTACCCTATTATTATTATTATTATTATTATTATTATTATTGTTATTATTACATGTTCCCTGGAAATTTTCCTGACGTCCATACTACACGCCCACGGAAACTGGACGATAGCGGAGTGATATGAGAAAAGTGCGCCACGCCATACCCTGCGCGGGAAGAGGATCTGCCGCGTCCCCCTGCTCCGCCAATATCAAAGAGGAAAGCCCACGCCCTGATGCTAAATTTATGACAGCGCGAGGTTTCTGCTCCGCTCGCAGCTCGCAGCGCCGCGAGTCTTTCGCGCGCGCGCCGGGGATTCAACTCTGGCGACCGGAGAGCAAACGCAAGACTTGCAGAAGTACTTGCAGTTGCAAAGTGTTTTCCATCTTCTGCTCCCGGCTGGCTCCGGCGGGGCTCACCGCCCGGCCCGGCCCGCGCTGCAAGCAGGCTCGCTGCTCAAAGGACCCCGGCTGCAGGCTGCCACTGCTCAGTGCTCAATAGAGAGAGAGAGAGAGAGAGAGAGAGAGAGAGAGAGAGAGAGAGAGAGAGAGAGAGAGAGAGAGAGAGAGAGAGAGAGAGAGAGAGAGAGAGAGAGAGGATAGAGAGAGATCCTTCCTCACTCGCTGTCCTTCCTCGCCATGTCGTTTAGGGACTGAGTGTTTTTCGCAGTGTAGGGGTCGAGTGTGAACAGATTGACACGGCTCCGGCGGCTTCGTCCCTTGGCCGCCCAGAGGGCAAGAGACAGCGCGAGAGCGAGCGAGAAAGAGTGAGAAAGTTGGAGAAAGAGAGAGAGAAAAAATAGGGGAGGGGGGAAAATAAAGTGGAGCGCAGGCCGTCTTGCGGAGGCCGTCAGAAGGGGCCGTCCATATATTATGTAGCGCCTGTCCGCGCCAATAAAGGTTCCAGGTTCGACTGGCCAAAGTCGAGGCAGATTTATTGGGCGCGTAGCGTTCACTTTTCGGCCCTCCCGGCCGCCGCCGCAATATTGTAAAAGCTTTCCCTGAGCAGGGAAATTTGCACAACCCTCTCGGGCGGGCGTCGGGTAGGGTCGGGTCGGGGCCTCGGCGGCCGCCGGTGGTGCCTTCACGGCCGAACGGACATACTGCAAGACGGACGGGCTGGGCGCACCGCGTACCGGCAGACCAGCGAACGGTCGGTTAACCAGCGACCGCAGAAGCACACACGTACATTTCGGCACGTCACTCAGCATGCTGGGCTGTGCAGCCCCCTCGTTTTTCACATCAGACACGTTTCCCGGCTCTAATTACAAAACAGCGGAGCAGTATCTAGTGTAACAGTGCCGCGCGGGCGGGACCCGCGGAATTTGTTGCTGGGCACTTGGATGCGATCTTTCAACAACATAAAGCAAAACAATGAGGAAAATTATTTCGCTTTTCGAGCATTATGTCTCTTATGAATGTCCTCGTCCATCCATCCAGCGCGCGCGAGAGAAAGAGAGATAGAAAAAGGGAGAGGAAAGGTTTTGGAGTTTGGGAGAGAGAGAGAGAGGCTGAACGTGTGAGGGAGCAGAGCGGAGCGGGCCCCAACAGAAGCACGCATTGTTGATGGATTTAGAGGCTTGGATGGAGCAGTGGCCGCCGCCGGGGCGGGGCCGGGGTGAGGCCGCTGGACCCGCGCACCAAAGACACCACACCTCCACAATATATATTAAGCAGGAGGGGGAGGGGGCGCGCTTGGTGGGAGAGAAAGGGAGAAAGAGAGAAGCAGAGCGAGAGAAAGACGAGGCGGGAGCGAGGGAGGGGTGGGAAGAAGGAAGGTGGCTTGGGAGGCGTGAGATAGGAAGTATAGGTGGAGAGGGACGTGTAGGGGGGAGGGGAGCTCCCTCTGCTCTCCTCTCGTGGAAGAGATGAAAGGAGCGGGGAGCGCGGAGAAAGAATCAGGGGTGTGTGGGTGGAGCAGGGGGGTGCGACAAGAGGAGGGGAGGGGGGAGGGAGGGAGGGAGGGAGAGTCAGGAATCTGTGGGTGCGATGGGTAGGCATTTGGCCTCGCAATCATTGCGCCCGGAATGAATGGCAGGCCAGCCCTGATCCCGGCTCGGCTCGGCTCGGCTGGGCTCGGCTCGGCTCAGCCCACAGTTTATAATTAATCGAGCAGGCCAGGCCAGGCAGCGCTCCTTGGAGAGCGGGGCGGGGCGGGGCGCGGGGCGGGGCGGGGCGGGGTGGGGCGGGGTGGCTCGGGGCCCACCAGGGCCGCTGTCCCTCACTGCGGTGGCAGCCGCGGGGGGATTGACTGAGCTGAGCCCGAGGGTGCGGGCCGAAAAAGGGTCTGTACGTCCGACCGACCGACCGTCGGACCGGCTGCCCGCCGGCCCGGCCCTCCTGAGTGGGCAGGTCAATACGCCTCGCTCTGATTGGCCGGCGCAGATATAGTCGGTTTGGTGACCTCGGCACGACGCGCCAGACCCGGCCCCGTTTTTTAATCCGACCAGCTTGTCCTCCTCAAGGACGGTGTCTGCTGCTCTGCAGAGCCGAGCCGTCTCATCCGAGGACACGGCGGGCGGACAGCAGCGCCAAAGTCGCGCTCGTACTTTACGAACTGCTTGCTTTGCCCTTTCTTGTCTTTCTTTACGCAGCTTTCCACCTTCTATGCAAGACTCAACATTTTCCGTAAATTAAAGTTACCTGAAACTTATTCGCTAACGCGATTCAAAATAATCCGTGTGCACGATTTTCGCATTGATAATGAGGATCAAGGTTTAATTTTTTTTCTTTTTCGTCAGATTTCAAACAAGTTCTACGTCATATATTCGCCACAAACAAATTTTCCCGTACAAAGGAGGTCAGGAATGATAAAATAAAAAGACGAAAGCGAGCAGCGAAACCGTTCGGAGGCGTCCACATCACGTCGCTCCCGCCTATGATGCCCTCACTAGGTCGGGCCGGGTGCGGGCCGGGTGCGGGCCGCGGGGGCGAGCCGGGGGCGGGCCGAGGCAGCAGGGGGGCCGAGCCAGTAGCGCGCGCCGAGCGGACCCCCGCCGAAGTTAGGGGACGGAGGCCCCGACGGGGTGTCTTCTGAGAGCGACTCTATGAGGCGTATGAGACGCACATGACTGGGGCAGCAGCGCTGGCTGTCGTGTGGGACTGGCCCGCCCCGCCCCGCCCCGCCCCGCCCCGCCACTCGGGCGGCTACCGCTGCCGCATCACTCCTCTCCTTGGCCTTTATGCCCACCGCCCCTCATCCCATCTTAGTGGCGACCTGCCCTGCCGCCGCGCCGCCGCGCCACTCCGCGCCTCTGAGCGCTGCCGCCACCGCAACCAGCCAGCCCCCGCGCCCCGCGCCCCAGCCTAGCACAGCTAATGAAACAGATAGGGCTTGACTCTTTTATTGTCCAACTAATATGAATCATTTCATTTTCAATGAAATGTTAACATGGCGTTATTGTTGTTGTTGATGTTGTTGTTGTGACAGCAGTTCTTATTATTTTTTAGCGAGGAGCAGCAGCAGCCGTCGCCGCAGCCGCGTCGTTCATTTTGGTAGGAGGTTTGCGACGGGCAAAATAAATAATGAATTCCCTCGCCGGGCCGCGTTTGCCTGCGCGCCGCGGCTGATGTGGGGTGGAAAAGGCCTGTTCTGGACCGCCGCGCCCTGCCGCGCCCCACCCCGCCCCGCCACGCCCCGCCACGCCCCGCCACGCCCCGCCCCGCCACACTCCGCCACTCTGGTCTTTCAAACCCCTTTTCGCGGGCGGGCCGCGGGCCGGGCCCTTTTACCGCCGTGCCGTCACGGCGAGAAACAAAGGCAAGGAAATGAAACGATCCCTCAAAAGACTTGAACCCCCGTAGTGGGGGGGAATACATGGATAGCTGTAACCGCAGCTCGCTAACAGGCGATGGACGGATAATAGAGTAAAAACAAAAATTCCTTCAAGCACGCCTTGATCGAAAAAAAAATAACATGAAAATAAATTAGTAGCTCTGTGTGTAGCGACCATCGATGCCGAAAGTACATGAGCTAAACAAAGGGAGATGAATAAACATACTCAGCAGCCCCACCCCACCGCAGCGCGCGGCCGGACCTAATAACATAATCGCGCTACGTAGCGAGAAAACAGAGGAAAAAAGGACCAGATGTAAATCAGACTACATTTGAATAGCACCGTCCCGATCCGGCTCAGCAAAAAGAGAGAGAGAGAAAAAAAAGTAAGGACCGCAGAGAATAAAAAGAGCAGAAAGATGCTACTTTCGTTTTCTAAAATAATCGACGAAGACATGACGACAGGAAGGAGGGGCGGGGGAGAGCAGAGGACTGCAGCATCTCATTAATTAGGTGCTTCGCTGATATCTCCTGCGCTGCCATCATTATTGTGTGCATGTCGAGCGGAGACGGGCGCGCCCGGGCGCTGGGACACCGTCACGCCTGACCCGACCATTTCTCTGTGTTTCTTTCTTTTCTTCCTCTTTTCTCTCTTTAGTGACAAGGCAGTTGCATAACTAAGTTTACATACAATATGTGAAAAACAATCCCTAGTGATTGTTTTATCCGCGAAAGCACGAACACTTTTCACTCTTTTAATTTCAGTCATCCCTCTCCTCTTCTGAAAAAAATAAAAATACGATTTCACGAAATCCTGGTAGACAACGGAGTTTCTATAACTATGGTAAAATTATTGTGAGTGTATAATAAGGCTGTAAGAAAAAAAACAGCAGTTTTGTTTAGTTATTTACGGCAGTCGTGATTTGTGGCTACACTGATAAACCAAGTGTTCAACCCTTCAACACTTTTAAGTGTTCAAATGCCATTCAAACAAATAAAAGTGTTCAACAGAGATGTTGTGCACTTAAAAGTGTTCAACTCAGAAGTTGTGCACTTGAAAGTGTTCAACTCCCCAGTTGCACACTTCCCTTATACAGTGCGTGCAAGCTAAATAAGTGTGTAACTGGGGAGTTAAACACTTTTAAGTGCACAACTTCTGAGTTGAACACTTGTAAATGTACAACAACTCTGTTCAACACATTTATATGTTTAAATGGTATTTCAACACTTAAGAGTGTTGAAGAGTTGAACACTTGGATTATCAGTGTAGATGAATCTAAGTTCGAATTGGTGAGGCGAGTTTCAAGTAGTGTGTTTCCTCCGACAGTGTGGCCTTCAACTGAACGACAGGAGGAAGAGAGAAAGGGGGCTCCCTTTCTAACGGCAAAAAAATGGGCGACGAGGTTAAATTCTGAGGGATACGACAACAATACCGTCCCCACCAGCGGCCGCACTCGGAGGGCGAACCTTGGACCTTGGGCCCCAACTAATACCGCTGGTACACCCAGGACCCCTCGGGTAGGCACGCCGCGGCCGTGACGGGGTGCGCTCTGTCGGGAAACAGCGGAGTTAAGGCGTTGTTTACACAACACACCAACTTAATGCTAGCGTCCCAACCGAAAACTAGTAAATTGAGGAGAAGGGTCGAGTTTTTTCACAGAGTAGCAGTAGTGGGTCTTGTCCTATACAGGGTCGAGAAGCCCGACCTGGCCAGGCCGAGGGGTGAGAGGATGGGAGGGGGAGGGGAGAGTGAGAGAGCCAGGCCGGAGAGAGGGCTCTATCTCCTCGGTCAACATACCGTGTGGACCACCACGCCGGCAGAGAGGCGAGGAGTGAGAGAAAGAGAGAGAGAGGGAAGGAGAGAGAGAGAGGGGGGAAAGGAGAGAAAGAGGGAGGGGGAAAGAGGGAGGGGGAAAGATGAGGAGAGCTGAGCTTCTGGGAGTCAACTGGAAACCGTCTGAAAGCGGCCGCATGTCGTCTGCTGTGGGAGAGTCTGGACCAGCAGGACCTGGGGCCTGGGTGCGCGCGCTCACACCCACACACCCACACACACACATTCACACACACACATACACACACACACGCACGCGGAAGGTCGCACGTTTTCCGGAAAAGCAGCAATCTCCGTGCACACTTTGGTCCGTCCTGTAGCACGGCCGGGGCAGACTCCCCTAGGCCCGGTGAGCCCACCAGGGCTGCACACGGGGCTCTCCTGCTCCTGAGTGGGGTAAAAGAGACAGCAGGCGGGCTTACAGAGCAAATTTTTACCGGCGATTTTGAAACGTCGTGGTATACTCAAACGACACATGAAAAGAGAACCATAGCGAAATAATCCACGCACCACGAGGTGGACTAAGACAAATACGATTAAAGGGATGCGATGATGTTTTTTTCTTTTCTCCTTTTTTCTTCTTTTTTACCTGGAAAAATATTTCTACATCGGCTCTCGCAGGCAGGTGGGATCCATGCAGGCAGGAGACCGACAGTAGGGTGCGAGAGAGAGAATGGGAGTGTGTGTGTGTGAGTGTATGTGTAGATGTGTGTGTGTGTGGGGGGGGGGGGGCGAAAAATGGAGAATGAACGAGAGAGAGAAAAAGAGATAAAGAAAGTGAGAGTGAGAGGGAAGGAGAGGGAGGGGGAGAGAGGGAGGGGGAGAGAGGGAGGAGGGGGGCAGCAGGGGGCTGCTGTGCCGTTGAGGACGTGACCAATCATTTTCGATCGCAGTAAGGAGAGCGGAATAATAACGAGCGAGGCAATTTGAATGATCCCGCGCACGCCCCGGACTCTTCCTCGTGTAACCCCCTCCCCTCCCCTTCCCTTGCAGGCCTCCTTCCCGGAACGGCAAGGCTGACAGCCGCCGTCGGAATCAATTTGGTCATTGCGAGGGTGGAAGAAAGGGTATAGACTGCGGGAGAGAGGGGGAGGGGGAGGGGGGGGCGAGGGATGCGTGCGTATTGGCGCTTCAGGTGTTATTCGGAACGAATATACGGAACGGCCATGGAATAAGTGATAAACCTGCGCTCTAGACCTTTACATCTGGGTCAGCGGGCAACTGCGACCCGCCAACAGTTGCATAATGTTATTAGATCTCTTCAGGCGAAATATTTGACGTGATGAAATGGGAATGCCATGCCGGCCGTCGCACAGCCCTCGTCTCGCTCCCACTGCCGCGCGCTACACTCTCTCTCACATATCATGCCCTTTCCTATCAGCCTGATATTTGCCGCCTTTCGCCGCGTGTGGTGTCCTAGATATACATTCCCCCCCAATTTGACATTTCCGAAAGCCATTTAGATAGGCCCTGCCTGGCACGGGTCCTACTACATGGCAGTCGCCCCCATCCTCCCCTCCACCCCCTTTACCCCCCATCCCACTCCCACTCCTTCTTTCAGCGTTCGTATCGCGATGCCACTGTGGAGCCCGCGAGCAAAAGACAACATGTACCTCCCCGAGCGTCACCCCGCAGCGCAGCCCGCGCTCGTTCACAAAGCCTTTCAATTCCGGGCTCATGAATTCTTTCCAAACGACAACCTGTGGGGTTTTCCCCCGCCAAATCCCTCAGCGCGCTGCTGCTCCGGGCGCCAGTGTGTGTATGTATGTGTGCGTGTGTGTGTGTGTGTGTGTGTGTGTGCGTGTGTGCGTGTGTGCGTGTGTGCGTATGAGCGTGCGCGCTTGGGAGGGTGTGTGTGATGGGTGAGGGTGTGTGCGCGCGCGCGCGTTGTTGATATTCCTGTTGCTGTTTATCTGCTGCGCCATTTGGAAATACAGCAGTAGCAATCATCCCTGCTCTCCCCTTCTCGTTTCCTCTCGTGTCCTCCCCACCCCTACCTCATACCCTATTTTTTGACCCCTCGTATACCAGCAAGGCGCCGAAATATTTGCAATGTGGTTGCGCGTTGAGCTGCTTTCTAACCCAAACCGTGAAGGTTACGAAGTACGTGCTCTCTGAATTACGTGTTTTCCTATTTTTATTTTTTGTTGTCTAGATGTTTCAGACCCTCTGCTCATTTGTTCATTTTCTCGCACCCAACCTTTCTCTGGCCTACACATCCCCACGAGCCGGAATGACCGCGCTAAAATATAGTGTATATAAGAGTAAGTCCACGAAACCACACAACCGAGTGAGGGGAGGAGGGGGAGGGGGAGAGAGGAGGGGGGGGAGCGAGGGATGGAGGGGGAGGTATGTGTGTGTGTGTGTCCTCTATTTCGTGTCGATAGCAAGTTATAGCCAGAGATTTCTTTATGTCATTCATTTATTTTTGGCCGACTTTTATTGGCCGTGTTTTGCGGTGTGGCCTATTCTCGCGCGGATACGGTCTTTACCTTTCTCTCTCTCTCTCCTCCTCCTCTTCCTTTCATCTCTTATTCGCCTATACTTTTCGCTGTTTTTTCTGTGTTCTTTTCTCCCTCTGTCCCATTTCCCCTCTATGTCCACTAAGAATAGGTAATAGCATTGATAAAGTACTAGGAAAGAAGGATAGAAAGAGGGACTGAGGCGGAGGAGAGGGACTGGACCAAGGGAGGTGGTTCAGAGAGTGATAGACAGAGGGAGGGAGAGAATGAGAGGGAGGGGTGGGGGGGGGGTGAGGGAGAGGGCACGTGCGAAAGAAATAGAAGAAAGGAAAGAGAGTTGGAGCTGACAGGGCTTAGGGTCCATGCCCGGTGCCCGAGCGTCGGTCTGTAAATAATTACAAAACCTTTCTTTCAGGCTTCCAGCAGGCAGCGGCGCGGTGGGGCGGGGCGGGGCGGGGCGGGGCGGGGCGCGGCGCGGCGCGGCGGGGCGCGGCGGGGCGCGGCGGGGCGCGGCGGGGCGCGGCGGGGCGCGGCGGGGCGCGGCGGGGCGCGGCGGGGCGCGGCGGGGCCTGCCCGCTCCTCAATGCCATTTGTTGCTAAGTGGCCGTTCCTTTCGAGCGCGCGGAGAGCTGCTGCTCGGACCGCACAATAAGACGGGGACACAGAGTGGCAGAACAGGACCGCCGTGGCGCCACCCCCGCGGAGCAGCAGCGATATATAGGTTGGGTATCCGCGGCGATGTGCGCGCCGCACCCGACACATTTAGCAACTTCCACACTGTAAATACCAGAGCGGGGATTCTCGCCCTCAGGAGAGCGAGAAATTTTCTCACACTCTTTGAGAGCGAGGTTTGGTTTTCTCGCTCAATTAGAGAAAAAGTCTAAAAAAAAAAAACTCGCCCTTTTTGAGTGAGGATTTTTATCCTTTATCTCACTCAATTTTGAGTGATGTTGTAAAATCTTTCTCAAAAAGAGCGAGGATCCTAAACTCTCACTTAAATGAGGCACGAGAAAAAAATCTCACTCCGTTTTGATGAGATATCTCGCACTCTTGCATTTGCAGTGCATAGTTGCGTTTCCTTTGGTAACCAACCAGCCAATACACACCGGAGGGGACACTCGCCACGGTCTGGTCTCCGCGTGCGGGCCGAGCAGGAGGCGGACGGCTAACGATGGCAATAGTCGAAGCGGAGCACGACGATGCAGCCGCGAGCAGCAGCCGTCGCCTCCCACCCGACTCGCGCGAGCACTTTGGGCCCCTTCAGCGAGAGGGAGAGGGAGAGCGAGAGGGAGAGAGAGGGAAAGACAGCGAGGGAGAAGTGCTAAACAGCTCTAGGCGCAAAATAATTGATGAGACAAACAGATCAAAACTTGCCGTCGCACACGCCTCTCTATGCCGCCCGAGCTCTCTCGGTGTTCGCGTCGTAACGACAGAATGGAATGGCGGAATATCAGTTGCAAAATAATCCTCGTTCCTCGCAGCAGCGCACCGCCGCCAGTGTTCCGAAACTTCTCAGAACATCGCCACGATATACTACATAGAGACCATCGCGCAGAGAATTCAGAAACAAAAACAATTACCTTACTCTTTAAAAAAAAAAATAAGAAAGAAAAACAAGGGCCAAATAGAACACAAAATGAATTTTGTGATAAGTATGGAACTCGTTCTTTACATAATTATGTGCTACAGAGGTAGGAGTGTAAAACGTTATGTGAGTCGAGTGAAGACATTTTCATCTCAGATGTCATCACAGTTCGTGTGTGCAGGGGAAGTTTTTCCCGGGACACTCGCCCTTGCTCGTCTCGGGTGCTCGGGCCTTCTTCGGCCCTCCCGCTCGGGTCCGATTGTTGGGGCGCATAAAGGAGCGCGAGCTGGCGCGAGCCGACTCGGTCTACGACTAGACTCGGGGACTTAGAATGAAAACTCGCACAAAATTTGTTAAGAGTTCTCAAAATAATACTATTAAACGTTAAAAAAGGTTCATTGCTGCAATGCAGAGGAAGGCTTCTAGCTGAGATCAGCGCAAGTTTCATGTCTGTGGGTATTGTGCTTGCTGAGATTGAAAAATCCACTTATAAGTTGGGTTATGGACTTAGAATGAAAACATCCAAAATTTGTTAAGTGTTCTCAAAATAATACTATTAAACTTGAAAAATTGTTCATTGTTGGAATAAAGACCAGCATTTCCAGTTTCGAATGGTATAACTATTATGCCTGTAGGTATTGTGAGATCTGAGATGAAAGTGTGGACAGTTAAGGGTTACACTCGACTGAGAACAATACTCGTTCTTTTCACCACTCAGGAGAGAGGTGGTGGTAAAGAACGAGTAAAAAAACAACGTAAGGACGCAATTTCATCACGTTGACTTTTCGAAATAAAATCACGTGCCTGCCCTGCTACCGGCTGCCGCCGCGCCTACCGGCTCTTGCGATGAAGAGCAGAATAAATTAAGGGGTGGGTCGCGGTGGGCAGGAGTAGGGCGGCAGGGCAGGGCAGGGGCGAAAGGGACGGCGGTAGTGCACTTACTCGGACACAAATTATGTCATCGGGCTGGCGGGCCGCCGGGCCGGGCGGAGCGAGGGGAGGGCAGGTCGTGAGGGGGAGGTGAAGTATTTGAGGTTTAGGGCAGCAGCGTGCGGCAGCCCCCGCTTGCGTGGCCCGGCCCAACCCGGCCCGACCGCCCCGCCCCCCAGCCTGGACGGCATGCATAGTATGTGGGCCCCGACGTGTCTCCGAAATTTAAAGAGGATCTCCCGGGCCCAAGAGGGAAATGGGAGGGAGGGAGGGGGAGAATAGGGAAGTGGTGGGCGAAGAGAGAGAGAGGGAGGTAGTTTCCTGCCCGGCCCGGCGCGGCAGTAGCCCTACTGCTCCCCCTCTGCCCCCTCCCACCCCGGCAGCAGGAGCGAGCGAGCGAGCGAGAGAGAGAGAGAGAGAGAGAGAGAGAGAGAGAGAGAGAGAGAGAGAGAGAGAGAGAGAACGAGAGAGAGAACGAGAGAGAGAACGAGAGAGAGAACGAGAGAGCGAGAGAGGGTGCGGAGGGGGTGAGAGGTCGCACCCGTGCTAACTCAAGGGTCTCGTAGTAAGATTCGGATAAGATAGGCGGCAGCGCGGGGCGGGGCCGCGGGGCGCAGGGAAGGTGAGGCGCGGCGCGGCGGGGCGGGGCGGGGCGGGGCGGGGCGGGGCGGGGCGGGGCGGGGCGGGGCCGTGCAGGAGGGCGGTGGTCGGGGGGCCCGCGCGGCCCGCGCACAGCAGCGACTACAAGAATGCCGAATTATTTCAGAGAATAGGCCGCTCTAGCCTCCTCGAGGGGTCGCTGTTGAAGGAGAACGGGGGGGGGGGGGGGCAAAAAAAAAGCGAGGACGGGGGTTGGGGTTGCGGGTGGAAGGAGGCGGGTGGGGGCGTCCGAGGCGCTCCGTGCCTCGGAATAAACACATTGCATTTTTCACCCGGGCACGGCGCGTAGGCGGGAGCAGCTGGCCTCAACTGCCACTGTTCGGTTAAGTGTGCAGCACTAGCGTTATACACAAGGCAAAGGTGTGACACAGTGCTTGTGCGCGCCGGGGAATGGGTCTGGGTATAGCGCGGCTTCATGCCGCTGACAGCGTGCAAGTGTTATTGGTGTTATGCGATCTCAGCTCAGCGAAACTTCTCACAAACACACCTGCTGTGTCTACGCCGTGGTGGTGTTAGCTCCAAACAGGGTTGTTAACGATATTTTATCGTGTAACGACGATACGACGATATCGATACGATATTTGTATAGATATCGTAACGCGTTACTTTTTCGACCCACGGTGTATTGTAACGCGATACGATACGGAGACCCCGTAACGTCGTAACGTTCGATACGATACAAGTGCTTCTAGAGTCGGAAAGAAAATCACAATTTGCCATGCTCGAGACCAATGCCCATTTGCCAAGCCGAGGTGCTATGCCACCCGAGCCCAGCCGAGTGCAACACGGGAGTTCGGCACAGGCGACACGCCCCTGCACTGCCATCCAGTGGCGGAGTCGAGAGGTTCTTTTCGATTTGTGGCAATAATTTTTCATGCAAACGTACTCAGCTCGCACACTCTAAACTTTCTACAAAGAAATTTTTCGTAGAATACAAAGAATTATGTGCAACCGTAATATACAAGAAAAATCCTTGTATTACAAAGAGTTTTCATTTGTACTACAAGGAATTTTCTTTGTATTACAAAGAAAATTTTGCTTTGTAGTGGCTTTGTATTACGGTTGCACAGAATTCTTTGTAATACAAGGAATTTTCTTTGTAAGAAGTTAAGAGTGCAGATAAGACTTTTCGAGACGAGGTTATGCTCAAGGCTAATTTTGATTACTGGAAGTAGTCATGATGTACTTTAAAACCCCTTAGCTGTAATATTTATAGCTAATTTTTTTTGTTACAAATGCAATGTGTCGTATTTTATTGTTATTTTATTATTTTCATGATTCCTCGCGTGATTCCTTGTCTTTTAATACCGCCACACTAATTGCACTGTCAAAAATTTTGTTGCTACTTAGCAACACTAGTTTTGCTAAATTTGATAGCAACACGTGTTGTTTTCTAACAAAACGATTGTTTTGTAACAACCAATACTGTTCAGAAATGACTCTAGCGTTGTTATAAAACAACATTTGTTGTTCAGCAACAAATTAATTGTAACATTACAATAAAATCGTCGTATTAAAACAAATTGATTGTTTCTGGCCAAAACAAACTTGTGTTGTCATTCGACAACTCTGTCATCATGACAATGTTTGTTTTTCAACAACTATTTTTTACAGTGTGCCTTTTTGAAAAATAAAAAAAAATATGTCGCACGACTGTATCGTAACGACGTTACATCGATACTCGTAACGTAACGCGTTACATTTTTGACAAGACGTGTATCGTAACGCGATACGATAACTCAGATCAAAAATAATCGTAACGTAACGCATTACATTTTTTTTGTATCGTTAACATCCCTGGCTCCAAATGATTGATTCCCAATGATTCCCATCCATATCTTTTCATTTGTAACTGTTTCTAGCTGCATAAAACGCTAATTTCGGCTACTTAAAACTGATACCAGGTCTTTCCTGCTTTGTTTAAGTGTTTTTTATTGATTTCTCTTAATTTTTATGATGATGATTCCCAGGCTTGTGTACACATAATTCTCAAAATTTTCGCCCCCTCGGTTAGCTCAAAATCTTCTGCCGAAGGTGGAGCCCCACCCAAAAAGATAGGGTCCAATGTGTCCTGTTTAAAAATAAATAAACAAATAAAAAAGCATGTTGAAACGTATGAATTTTGTTGCTCCTCCTCCCCCCCCCCTCCCCCCCAACCCCCGATTTCATACAGTAAGAAAGTGAAGGCGAGGTCTCACAGGCAGAGCAGGGTAAGTCAAAACGAGGAAGAATAAGAAAAGGGTGGAGTGAGGATGGGGAAGACGGTGCCTGAGCCGTCGAGGACTTAATGAGGCTTTCGCAAAAGCGATTAATGAATCAGCGACACGCCGGCCGACAGCCGTTGACAGGCGGCGCAGGCAGGGCTGGGACGGGCCAGGAGCCTCCACCGCGCCCCGCGTGCCTCCGCGGAGGATCTGAGCACGGCAGAACTGCTCATCACATCAAAGATTCAACCGGACACGCATCTTCCAGGTAGGTAAGGACTGGTCTTAAAAAATGCGTACTTGAGGCAAAAAGGCGAAAGCACCTTTCTCGAAGTGAGTCTTTACTTCTCAATAATATGATAAAAGAAGGACAACACATCTATCCTGTCCTTCCATCCTGGTGTGTTCTGCACGGTAAAACCAAAGTCTGATTTTTTGAGGAAAAAGGGAAAACTTTGAGGAACTTCCTTAATTTGAGGGAAACCTCTCAGATTTTGAGGAAGACTCCTCAAAAAATAAGGGAAATCTCCGCAAATTTTGAGGAGACTTCCTCAAAATCTTAGGAGTTTTCCTCAAAGTATACAAGGTCCTCGAAGTTTTCCCTTTTTTCTCAAAAAATCAGACATCGTTTTTACCGTGTGATCCTTCGTAATGTCTTTACGGGAAGCATAAAAACGCCCCCGAAAAACGTGAAATTCTCCTTCGTACAGGTCCTCTGATAATGAAGGAGTGTGAGTGTACGTGTACTATGTACACTGATTAATCAGTGTACATGGACGCTTGCTGATTAATGAGTGTACATGGAATGCTTGCTGATTAATCAGTGTACATTTGGAATCAGCAAGCATTAATGTACACTGATTAATCAGCAAGCATCCATGTACACTGATTAATCAGTGCACATTGCACACTCTTTCATTATGCCACGGTTGGAAAAGGATTTACACTGTTACGTCTTCAGAGGCGCAGTGTCTGAATTCCATTTTTCCCACCGTGATTTTACGGACGACAATATATGATAAGCTGCTTGTACTACTCTGGTCCATGTTGGATTCTTTTTCTTTTATTCTTTTTTCCTCTTCCCCTTCCCCCTTTAGCCGTGACGCAAAGTCCGGATGAGAAAAATGACGAGGGCTAGGCAAACAGGCTGAGATAGGGAGCGCGTCGGCAGGAAGCAGGGCGGATTGGTTAGAGAGGCAGAGGAGTATTATTGCCGGGGCGAAGACGACAGTTAAAATCCCTCGCAGCAGCGTTTCTGCAAAGACCGAGGAGGCACGCCTCGCCCCGCCCCGCCCCGCCCCGCCCCGCCCCGCCCCGCCCCGCCCCGCCCCGCCCCGCCCCGCCCCGCCCCGCCCCGCCCCGCCCCGCCTCGCGCCGCTTCACTCGCCTGAACAGTCTGCTGGCGGGCCTGGCGACTGATTCAGAAGTTCGCTCGCGTACCTCTATCCTTGTCGCACTCATGGGGCACTACCACCCCTAACATAGGGCACCGCCATAGGTGCGACAAGGACGGAGATACAAGAGCGATCTTCGGAATCAGCCTGCTGGCGGGCCTGGCGGGGCGCGTCTTGGGTCCCTGGCGGGCGGCGGGGCGGCGTGGCAGGGCGGGCACCGGCACCGGCACCGGCACGGGGAGCGCGACAGGGGGATCAAAGGTTGCATTATTGATGTAGTGGTCGGCGCGCGAGGGGCAGAGGCAGAGAGGCGGAGGGAGCGAGAGTAAGAGAGAGAGAGAGAGAGAGAGAGAGAGAGAGAGAGAGAGAGAGAGAGAGAGAGAGAGAGAGAGAGAGAGAGAGAGAGAGAGAGAGAGAGAGAGAGAGACGGAAAAGATACAGAAGGTAGCCAAGGCGCTTTGTATGGGACGTTCAAGGTCATTTCATTCCAGAGAACCAACCACCCTGTCGCCCCTTTGCACCATCTGAGAGGGAGCAAGGGAGTTAGAGAGAGAAAGAGACACAGAGAAGAGAGAAAGCGAGGGAGAAACGGGGAGGGAAGGGGGTAAGGGTGGCGAGAGGGGTTCAGGGTGGAACGGTTTTCTTCACTCTCCTCTGTGTTGCCCCAAACCTTCTCCTACAGGCTTATTGAAATTTTATGCAGAGCCCAACGTGCGCGCGCGCGTGCGTGTGTGTGAGTATCACACGTAGGTGTGTGGTGTTAGTGGGGGGGGGGGGGAGCAGGGGTTGTCGTTGCGCTGTGTGGCCGGTTTGGGGTTGGCGAGGTGACTAACAAGGGTTACTCCCCCCCCCCTCCCCCCTTTTTCGCTCCCTTCTCGCTCCGTCTCACTCTCGCCCTCCCCTCTTTCCTCACGGCCTTCACTTTCACTCTCCCTCTTTTCCTCCTCGCTCAGGAGAGACGCCCTAACCCCACCCCCAACCCCTCCCTATAATCCCTACCCACACCCTGGCCCAGCCCCTTCCCCTTGCCACTTGGCTTATACAGTTTAAGATTTGCAACGCTCATTCTCATGCACACAGTCCGCTATAGTGCGGAGCCGTGCCGAGCCGGACCGGCTCGTAATGGCTTGCCCCTACTCGCCCCCGCCCCTTATCTCTTCCCCCCCCCCCCCTCGGCCGCCGCCATACTCACTTTTAAGTAAATGTTCGATAACTACGGCGCAGCGGTTTCGCTTACCCTCCCACAGTAAAGCAACTATAAAGAAAACACGAAACTGCAATGATGATGCATGTGATGAGGAGAATTTGTGCAGAGGAGGTGAGAGTGTGATATATATATATATACAGAGAGAGAGAGAGAGAGAGAGAGAGAGAGAGAGAGAGAGAGAGAGAGAGAGAGAGAGAGAGAGAGAGAGAGAGAGAGAGAGATTCGGGAAGATTCTTGACTCACGAAAGAAATTAAAATTTCGAGAGAGCAGAACGGGATGAGAAGAAGCGTGGCACGGATCGACGGACGCAAACAGACAGACGACGAGACAAGGACGAGTGGGAGAGAGGAGAGAGAGAGAGGAGAGAGAATGGAGGACGAGAAGGGGCCGAGAAAGGGGTAAGGGAGAGTAACAGAGGAAAGTAGCAGGTGCATGACAGCTCCGTCCGAGCAGACAAGAAAATGCACTCTGCTCATCTGCATTGCCGAGGGCGGGGCGGGGCGGGGCGGGGCGGGGCTGGGGGCGGGGCGGGGCTGGGGGCGGGGCGCGGTGTGGCGTGGCGGCGCGGCTCGAGCGGCCAGCCGGCCGGAGCGCCCGGGAGGTAGGCAACGGGCGGCGGGCGGCGCGCGGCTGCGCGGCACCGTGCCTACGCACCTGGGCGCCCCGAGCGCACAGCGCACCTGCTCCCCATCAAGGTCGACCCTGCTCTTTACTTTGCTCGCCGATGTTCCCTGCATAATGAACAACGTAACGGTAACTCGCAGAATGGAAACACATGACAAGCACGATTACGTTCCAGGGTGGAAAAAAATAGAGTTTGAGTGATTTTTATTTTTAAAGAAAATGTAGATTTTTATTTTGGTTTCGTATTTTTGTTTTGTTTTCTTCAGACCCGCAACAGACAAAGCGACGTTCAATTTATGCCACATATTGAGGGGACTTTCTTCGAGAGATGGGGTAGGACAAGCGTATCCACGCGGATCTCCTTTCTCCCCTCGACGCGACACACACACACGAAGTCACAACCACACTTGCAGGTGGGCGAGTTTCATTGCTGGCAGGCTGGCCTAGCGTACGACCCTATCTCTCGGTCTCCCCGCCGCCAAGGGGTGTAATTGAGAAGCGCGGGAGCGAGCGAGCGAGCGAGCGAGAGGGTGAGAGAGAGAGAGAGAGAGAGAGAGAGAGAGAGAGAGAGAGAGAGAGAGAGAGAGAGAGAGAGAGAGAGAGAGAGAGAGACGTAGAGTGGCAAAATAGGAGTTCGGGACAAGGGAGAGGGGCGGAAAGCGAATCGTGGGTGGGCCCCGCTCGGCAGTGTCATGCGTGCGGCAGTCCGACTTAATGGCAATCAAATTTGTTGGCGTGCTTTAAGGATACGTCCCTCCCCTCACCCTCTCCCCACGGCAGGATGCGCGCATTGCCAAGGGTGCGGCGGCGACGGGGAGGAGCAGAGAGAGACAGAGAGAGGGAGGGAGGGCAAAGGAGGTAATGGTCTAACCGCACAACGAGTGGCACGGCCTGGCATGGCCCGCCCCGGCTCTAGCGGCATGGCACCTAGCGGGGCCCGGCCCGGCCCGGCTCGCCCGCAACCCACCCCGCCCGGCCTAGCACGGCACCGTCACCGCGCGCTTAGCGGAGAATTGTAATCTTCGGAGAGCGAGAGGGAAAGAGAGGGAGAGAGGGAGAGGGAGAGAGAGAGAGCACATGCACAGCACACGCACACACTGCACACCCACAGGGGCGCAACCCACTCCGCCCTGACTGCCTCATCCCTCTCCCGACCTGCGGCCCCGGCCCCGGCCCCGGCCCCCGCCCCGGCCCCGGCCCCGGCCCCGGCCCCGGCCCCGGCCCCGGCCCCGGCCCGCCGCGCGAGCGGAGAGGTTCGCGGGGGGCTTTACGAGCCGCCTGCTCCACAAGCCCGCGAGGCGAGCCGCGCCGCGGTATCGACGCACACATGCCAAAGACAAGCCAAATAAGTGAGCGTCGCGCCTGAGTGGCGGAGCGCGGCGTCAGGCAGGCCCGTGCACAATCGCCAATAAACAGCCATTTACCGTTATCACGCAGACGAGGCGGCCGTAAATGCGCCGATAAATGTCATTTTATGAAGCCGATTGTCAGGCGTTTGCACATTTCATCTGATGGCAGCGACAGCGGCGCCGCGGTCGCTGCCGCTGCTGCTGGATACACGTTATATATTTATTTTTTCTCTCCTCTCCTTGGCTTGTATCTCAAATCAGGCCGTTTCTCGCGCCAAAGGCTCTCCATCACCGTTTATTGGTGACCGTCGGGTATTGTGGTGTCTGTTTTAGGGGCCCTTCGATCAGCTGAAGCGACGGTCGGACGGGAGGGCGAGGGGAGGGAAGCACCAGCTTTGCGCGAAATATATACACTGCGCGGAGAGCTATTAAGATTCTCGGCGCAGCTCAAAAAGGATTTTATGACCGCCGTTGTGGGACAGTACATCTCTACAAATGTGATGGCGTAATTGAGAGCCAATTTGATGCAATGCACCCAAACTTGGATAGACGAAAATCGCCCAGGTGAAAATTCCGGCCAGGTTTCCGGCCGGAAAGTGGCACTCCGGCTGTAAATGTATACGATTTCCAACCGTATTCCATCTTTCCGGCCGCACACTGCAGGACTATGGACTTTTTCTTACGTAACTATGTAAGATTTTATACGTAGTCTACGTATGTCTATGCACATACGTAACTACGCACAATAAAGTCTGTAGCTTACGTATAATCCTGGGTGGATCTCCTTACGTAGAATATTCCTCAGAATATGCATATAATACGCATAATAAAGTACATAGTATACAGAGAATATTTATGTACAAAAAAATGCGCAACATACGTACAAATAGATTGTACACAAGTTTGGCATTAAAATATACACATTATACGCACAAAAATGACCCAGAATATTCGCCTTTAAAAATTGCACGCAAATAACATTTAAAGCCCCTACGAAGTACCCTTTCATTAGCAAAATTGTATACTATAGTTGTCAGAAGATTTCTACAGAATCTCATGGAATAATAATGACTGATCAAATATTTACAATTTATTCTCCCGTAAATATTTGTCACATTGAATAAAACACTAAATACCTTTGATGATCAGCTTATAATAATCTGCACTGACTTGCTTATTCCATACAATCCACTGCAATGAGATGAGAACACCTATGGACCGAGTTTACATGCACACTGTATCATGTTCAGCCTAGCTGAATCCAGTCTTCACTTGTGCTCTGTTGCCCTATCCTGAAGGAACGCAAATGTATATTTCTTCTTTCACCTGCAAATAAAAATAAGATTAAAATAATTATCTTTTAAGGTAAGTTAGAAAAAACAAAAGAAAGGAAAAGAAAGGATTAATTAATAAAATGAAACATTCAAGGCGCCCCCACAATGGTAGACATGATGCACAAAGTGTATACAGAAGGAACAGGTAATGATGGCGCCTGCAAGACACAGGGTAGGCCAACCAGCCCAACACGAGTGTGGAGGTGGTGGCCTACCCACTAAATTGCAGGGGCCGGGGGATCCAAAGTGCTAGTACCCTTAGTCTTAGCCCTCCGTGACATCATTGTGGAGACACCTCTCAAGTAGAACCATGATTTTTGTAAACTTACCAAGGGTAAATTCTTAGAGTAACCATTATACTTGTAAATTATTTTTTTTGCAGAATGTGGTCAGGACTCAGGTTGCAGAAACTAAATTCATTACAAGTGTAACTGACTTACTGAAGAGGACTACTACCAGGAACCTGATGTAAAGGGAAAAAGCTTTTAAGTATGGAAACCTTTATTTGACTGGCTGTAGTAAAAATCTGGTCAGTCACCTAAAGTTTTACTTACTTTAAGCTAGTCTCCCACCTCGAGGATCCAAGGGTGGAAAACAGATCATGAGGAAGTCTTCGAATTCAACAGGTATTTCAGACAACATTCCAAAATTTTCTAAAAGCTTGCGCAACTGAGATGAATTGGTATCCTGTTAAACAAAAAGCGAGGTTAAAATTAGAAAAAGCAATAAGCAAGTCTGCTAAAAGAGATTTAAAAAATGATAATTATCCCATAAATGCATACATACCTTTATTTATTTACCAACAAAGTTTGTTTCCTTTTGGTTTAAGAAACCATAGTGTTAGTCTCAGTTGACTTGAAGTTCAAGACATGATCACCATCCCATACATTACGCCTTTCATATGAAAGGGAAACACGATCTAAATTGTTCTACATATTTCACTACTAGGTTGATAAACCGATATGACTGGGTACCCTGTTGACAAATAGTGGAGTTTACATTAGAAATAGCAATGAGTTTGGTAAGGGAGAGAAACAAAAAGATAATATCCACGCCCTTCCCTAAAATAACATTTACCAACCATCTTTGATACCTGTTGGCCAAACAAGCTTACTGTTTATAGCAGTTGATATTGAGAAACCTCTGCAGTCTTAATATAAAATGAAATATACATCAATACTCTGCTGTTTGAGGGAATAGAGGGAAAAATTAGATAGATAATTAATTTAAATTGTGTTTCTAATAAAGGTCATATCACAGAACTTACAAGAACAGCGGTAACATGCAGATCTTCAAAAGAAAAGAGTAGGTGTGATACTATTCATGGAATGAGACAGAAAACCAAATCAACCCAAGATTATATTGTGATATCGTGTGGCAACACATTCACTGGACCGCAATTAATATTCTCTACATGGCTCGAAGGCAAGAGCTGAGTAGTTTATTACCAGTCATTTGTATTTTGCCACACTGATTAGACGAGATGAAGCTGATAAAAAAAAATAGTTCAGTTTAAATTAGATAAACAGCAATAGGTCTGCTAAGAGAGACAAAAAAATATGATAATAACCATATAAATGCATGCATACCTTAAGTGAGTTACAAACAAAGTCTGTTTACTTTTGTTTTAGAAAACCATAGTGTTAGTGTCAGTCTAATTGGCGTTCAAGACACGATCACCATCTCTCATACTACACCCTTGTAATGTAAGGGACACACAATCCGAATTGCTCTTCATATTTCACGGACAGGTTGTGCAACTGAGATGACTTGGTACCCTGTTAAAAAAATAAGTTTATATTAGTAAAAGCAATCAGTCAGTCTGCTAAGGGGGAGGAAATGAATAAATAATATCCACACTCTTACCTACATATAAATTTACCAACAATCTTTCTGACTTGTTCGCCAAAGAAGCTTACTGTTTAATGCAGTTGATATCAAGAAGCCTCTTTAGTTTGAAAATAAAATGAAATATACATCAATACTATGCTGTTTGAGGGGAAAGAGGGAAAAATTAGCCACATTAACATTTCAAATTATGCTTCTTGTAAAGGTCATTTCACAGTACTTTCAAGAACTTACTTGTCTATCAATGAGAGTTTAGGCACCTGTTAGAGGAGCCCTTTCCCTTTTTTTTTCTTTTAAATATTTTTTTTTAATTTTAACTTTTTAAAATGCCTGTATGGCCATTTTTTTTTTACTCGTTCTTTACCACCACCTCTCTCCTGAGTGGTGAAAAGAACGAGTATTGTTCTCAGTCGGGTGTAACGCTTAACTGTCCACACTTTCATCTCAGATCTCACAATACCTACAGGCATAATAGTTATACCATTCTAAACTGGAAACGCTGGTCATTATTCCAACAATGAACTATTTTTCAAGTTTAATAGTATTATTTTGAGAACACTTAACAAATTTTGCGTGTTTTCATTCTAAGTCCCATAACCCAACTATATGAGTGGAGTTTTCAATCTCATCAAGCACAATACCCACAGACATGAAACTTGCGCTGATCTCAGCTTGAAGCCTTCTTCTGCATTGCAGCAATGAACCTTTTTTAACGTTTAATAGTATTATTTTGAGAACTCTTAACAAATTTTGTGCGAGTTTTCATTCTAAGTCCCCGAGTCTAGTCCTAGCCCGAGTCGGCTCGCGCCAGCTCGCGCTCCTTTATGCGCCCCAACAATCGGACCCGAGCGGGAGGGCCAAAGAAGGCCCGAGCACCCGAGCCGAGCAAGGGTGAGTGTCCCGGGATAAACTTCCCCTGCACACACGAACTGTGATGAAATCTGAGATGAAAATGTCTTCACTCGACTCACATCATGTTTTACACTCCTACCTCTGTAGCACATAATTATGTAAAGAACGAGTTCCATACTTATCACAAAATTCATTTTGTGTTCTATTTGGCCCTTGTTTTATTTGGCAGCATGGTCCAGAAGGGGCAAGCCCTGTGGTGGACTTTATACATCTTCTGAAGTTGTACTTTCTGCATCTCAGTGTTCATAATGTTTTAACACACAGGTAGACATCATGGCAGCCCACTGTCCATGGTGCAATGCACCGAAAATTTACTAATGTTGATACATTTACTGCAATATGCTGGGAGAACTCTTGAGGTGTGCACCGGAAAGCATTGTACTTGGGACTTAGACCTCTGTTCGACCATGGTTTTGTAACAAGGTAGAGAGCTCTGTTAGTTATAACAACATCAGTTATCATAGCAAATGATGGCCTTATAAGGGAACTTCCAGGTAAACATACAAACAACCCAGGCCTATATTCCTCGCCATTAAGAGTGGCGCTGTTAGTGAAATGAATTATCTGGTTGTCAACCAGACCAATATCACGAAGGAGTTGGCAATATCCCGAGTTTTTAACAGTAGTTTGTGTCCCTTGTTTCTGAAAATCAACGCTGAACTCCTCTTTCTCTGTAACAATTGATTTCAAATTGCTTAACTGAAACATAGCAGCCATAGTCCTTGGAGGGTTTCTAAAATTACAACAAATCGAGGCATGTTGCCTAAAAATTTTCATACGCCCTTCAAACTTGGCACACCACATGCGCACAGCTGGACCAAATTTCCGCATCATTTCAGGGAGATGAACAATTTGGTGTACCTTATTGGTTACATAAACCTTGTATTCCTTCCTCATTTTACCCTGCTCTTCAGTAACTTCTTCCACCACCTCTCCAACATCATCAACATCTTCTTCATTTTCTTCAACATTTCCACGATCTTCTTCACGTTCATCAATAAAAAGTTTCTGAAATAGCTCATTATGTCTGAAGATTAAGCTGTCAAGCCTGTCCAAATCCTCAGGTCTGACCTCAAAAGCAAATACTATCTGCAAAATATCCTGGAGGAGAAAAATGAGCTCTAAAAATTCATCTGGCTCTTTTACAAAGTCCCCAAGCAGGAAGGGAAGCACCCTGATCAGACACCACATCTGAGTCCCAGACTGGCTGATTTTGGCAGACCCAAGCAGCATTTCCTTGGTGAAATTTGGGGAAGGTCTGTTTTTCGAATCAGGAATGCCATATGAAAAACTTGAAATTTTGTTATTAAGATCTTGGAAAGTAAACTTTGGTGGATTTCTTGAAGCATACTCACGCAGGACGCATTTGATATCTAGCTTCACTACGCCTTCCAGTAAGTCATGAAAAATATCAAATACATTGTTATCTATGCAATTGAAGTAGGGAATAGCATCTAATGGGCAGCTGCGTTTGACACCATACTGAGTCTTCAATCTAGGGTTGTTGGCCACAGCAGCAACATGTTCTCTATGGGCCTCTATTGTTCTCAATTCCCCTACAGCATTGGCATTAGCCCGTATTTCTGGGCGACTTACCATACACCATCTGCAGAAGTGTCTGGCACTTGTGGAAATGAAACCTAACACATCATGGGCAGCAAGGTTGTCAGCTGTCAAAGCCACAAGAGTAGCTCGGAGGATGAAAATCTCACCATCTAACAAAAATTGAACACCCTCATCCGAAGAAAGCTGTTTCATTTCTTGTACAAGCAAAGCCAGCACTTTGTCCATCACACCATCTCTCTTCATATCATCTGCATGGGCAAGAGCTAATAAGTATATTGAGGACAGCAATGATGAGATTTCTGGTGGAAGATTTAAAATCTGATAAAAAAATGTTGCCAACTTGTGTATAATGGTTTTGGAGCCCAGAGAATTAGTAATTTCAAGTTCATCATAGAACATAAGTATGTGGATAACAGTATCATGACATTTCAGGAATGGGTGGTCTTTGAAGTGCGACCCGTCTACATAAGACCTCAAAACACCATCCTTGCTTACTCTATCCTTAAAGATTTTGCTCCTGATACTCTTGTTAGAAAGAATAAGTTTTAATGTATCTATTACAGATACATATTGAAAGGTTTCATTCACTTGAGTGGGTATGAAGCTATTAGTCTTGCAATCAAGTCTGTGATCTAATCTTGTTCCCAAAAATTTGGTTTGAGGTATGACTAGACCATAATGTTCATGGAGGTAAAGCAATTGCTCGTCAATTGTTCGTAATCCTTCAAAAGGATCTGAAGCCACATTGAGATCTTTCAAAACCTCCTGGATTTCATCGGGCGACATACCCTTATCAGTGAGAGATTTTGATATACTCTGTTGAACCTTTACAGAATATTGTTTTAACATATTGAAACAACCTTTTTCAAAACGCTCTACAGCCTTCCCAGTCAAACTGGAAGTAGATCTTAAATCCATAAGAGTCTCAACAGCTAGCTTTTTGAGCTCTTCTTCAATGGGAATATTTTCTATTGGCTCTTCATCCACTTCTTCGTTGGCCATTACATAATTGTTGTCATCGTCCAAGTCCATACCTGGTTCAAAATGTTGCACTTGTTGCACATCTCTTGCATTGGCGCCAGGTTGATTGTTGTCTCCTGGTTGGTTTTGAGTAGCAGCATTAGCATCAGGACAGTGTTTCTTAGCATGCCTTTCTGTAACATGTCTGATCATTGATCTCTTATCTCTAAATGATTTAGTACAATTTTCTTCACCACAATTATAACTGAAAGTGGGCTCATGCATGTGGCGATAATGAGTACCAAGTTCATCTGTGCCAACACAAACTTTAGCGCACACAGCACACTTAAAATTGCCTGTTTTTCGTAAATCCATAGTAGGAAACCTAAAATAGGAAAAAAATAAACGATAATTTAAAAAAAAATGGACTAAATTTTCTGCTTTCAAGAATAATAACACCCCTTCACATAAATACATTTTACAACTTGTAGGGCAGGGACCAAAAACGAGAAATGGATTGTAGTTGTAGTCTGACTAACAAACACACTGTTAGAAACAGGTCAAAGTATTATAAAACCTGCAAATCGATTTCTGTAATTTAAAATAGCAGGAACATAACCTGTATTCAACAGAAATGAACAACTTAATAAATACAATAACAATGTTAAAAAGAGGGCGACGCAGTGTTGATGAAAGGCTACCTTCATATTTAACTTACGTACCAGTCACAACGCCAACGTCAAGCCACAAGTTATTGATGGTATATAATGAATAGAATATCAAACCATGATGCGACAAGAGGTTTAGAATATCGGACAGACACTGCGATAGACGAATAGGAGGATCCCTCTCACACGCCTCTTCTAAAGTATCGCAATAGCCGTAAAAAGTAGAAAACACTAAGGACTTTTCCATACATAACAACGATCGCGATCACACAAGTGTACAACACAATCCACAGGTGTCTCCGAACAAGAACTGGAGCGAGAGAGAGAGAGAGAGACTGGGAAGCTGTCTCCTCTGCAAGGCTATCACGTTCCGGTGCTAGCCCGTACGTTCGAACCCGTCTAGACGGTCTAGACGGTCCCTCGTCCCCCCCTCCCACCATTTCTCTCGTTGTTTCTCACTGTTGCGGACAAGTACAGCGACGGTAGGCAGAAACAGACGCCAAGTAGTCTGCGCATTCCTCCCTGTTTCCTCGTTTTCTCCCCCTACCCTCTCAAATTTGGCAGAAAACGCGAGAAACGCTGGGAAAGTGGGGGACGGACGACCGTCTAGACCGTCTAGCCGGGTCCAGTGCGCCATGGCGAAAACGGAACGTGATAGCCTTGATGGTCGATGTCACGTGACGGCTCTTTTGCGTTCGGATTGGCTCCCCGGACTTTCAAATCGACCATACTGCCGTAGACAGGGAATTGCACGATTCCAATTGCAACTTAGATGCGCAATGAACCCTTCGAGAAACAGATCAAAGAGTTTTTCTGGTGGTCTGATCACCCCCAACAACAGATTTTGCTGTCAAAATCAAATATGGCATCTCATGATTTGCACCTTGTGTTGAAGGATGTAAAATAAAATCATTTAAAAAAAGTAAGAGGAGATGATTTTGATTCTACTCAGATGTAAAGGAATATTTATTTCAATCAATGTTCCAATACTAAAAATGTAAAAACATAACTCAGTGTGATAACAGTCAATTTGATTAAAAGGACACTTCGACAATAGAAGAAACATCACACAAAAGAAAACATTTAAAACAATTGTACTGAAAGGAAATATTTCAAGTAAATATTGTAATATAAAACAAAACATTTAAATAAAACAAAACATTTTAACATAACAAAATATAAATAATGTCTTTGTACCATTTGCACTGATTAGTTTTGCAAAAGTAACCACAATTCTCGTTCACTTGGTGTCACTCCATCTTTCCTTTGTCCACGTGGAGTATTCTCAAAAATTTCATAGAAAGTTGAGGCTATAAAATGGAGAGTATTCCTCCACCCATAAGGATAGGATACATTAAAGACAAAATATGATGCCATTAGGTGATCCAGTGCTCTCATTATCTGACAGTTGGTCAATTGCATACACTTATCATCTAACACAAGAAAATACTTCTGAACCTTTTTTGTTACTGAGCTCTTAACAGCCAAAAGGTATGGCTGAACAGGTCTTGCAAGCTGTGCTCTCTTCTCAGCTATAAATTCATCGATGTTTTCATTTGTCTGTAATAGAAATGACTCCCAATAATGAAACATACCCAGACAAAAAAGAGAATGAAGTAAACCAACTACTACTAAAATACATACCCCAACATATTGAATGATATCTTCTTCTTTAGCAGATGTCGAGGAAGCGTGGCTATCCTCTGGCTGAGGCACATCATGTGGCAGATGCTGTGAAAGGATCAGCAGTGCTCTGATAGTTCCTGCAAAGGATGATAAGAGGCACCAATAAAATATTGTACTTTGTTTCAAATAGAGACTGCTCAGTGATTCTTACCATCTTCATGAGTTAGACTGATTGGACGTTTCAAAGGCAGTTTTAGAATTTTATCCAGAAGAGGTAAGAATGTTCGACATATATCTTTTGCTTCTGGGCGCATTCTTTTGAATTCTAGCCTAAGCTGAAAATGCATAAGATGAGTAAATGAGATAAAATGTTTGGTGGCACAGAATGAACAACATCAGTTTATGTTAGAGCTATACATACTAATTCTCCTTCATAACTTATCAAGTGGGGAAATGTTACAAGAAAGGTAGATATGTCAGTTCCTTTGGCTCTCATTATCTCTCTTCTCTTGAAAGAATTTGACATGCTTTCCAATATCTCCTGTCTCTCAGACCTTCCCGGAACAAGCAATGCCAAACTTTCAACCTAAAGACAAAGAAAGACAAAACAAAAATAATGATGTACAGTCAGCACTGATTTTAGTAAGGGTGGATCCACAGTGATTGTATCACATAGCATCACATCCCTTTATAGTTTTCAGTACATCAATTTGAAGTTCCATTTCCATTGATAGGATGTAAATATTGAGGTTCAGCGACATCATACCTCTTGCAGCAACACCATTACATGTTTGTTGAAAGACCGGAATGAATTTTGCAAGGCTCGAATCAACTTCATACTGTACTGTTAAAAAATGTCAGTCATACACAATTTCTTGTCTCGAAATCTTGAAAAATATTGCATGGAATGTTTTCCCTATACATTCTTTGTTACTAAATGTGTGACATTGTCCTATTTTCACTATGCAAATTTGCTTTTAAGCAGCTTTCATGAGTAAATAAACTGTTATTCACTAAGATATGCAATATCAAGTTAGGAAAAGTACTTTAAACAGCTAATTTGCTTAGTGATAATAGGACACTGTCACACATCTACTAACAAAGAATGTATAGAATATACCTGGAAAACATACCATGCAATATTTTTCAAGATTTCAAGATAAGAAATTGTTTATGGCTGACATTTTTTAACAGTACAGTATGAAGTTGATTCGAGCCTTGCAAAATTCATTCCAGTCTTTCAACAAACATGTAATGGTGTTGCTGCAAGAGGTATGATGTGGCTGAACCACAATATTTACATCTTATCAATGGAAATGGAACTTCAAATTGATGTACTGAAAACTATAGGTCAAAGTGTTGTAATGTGTTACAACCATTGTGGATCCGCCTTAAAAGAAGTAGGAGAGCTTCCTCAAAATGCCCACTTACTTTTCCCAATGAAGGTAAAAACTAATTCAGAATTATTTTAGTGAGTCCTGATAGTAACTTAAAATGTGTGAGCATGAAATAAGTCTTATGGGAGAATGAAATTAATATTGAAAGGACTTTGTTTAGTTTGTTCCCACAACACCCGCCACCAATGATTAGAAAAAATAACAAAAAACTGAGGGCATGCCATTAGGATACAATGAATTACCTCATCAGAATCGAGCTCTTCTGGGTTCACATTTTCATCAGCGGTAGAAGACTTATTTTTTGATTTGCTGGTTCGACACCGATTATTGGCTTGGATGGCTCTGGAAGCATTAGCTATCCAGCCTGTATTCTTCTTTCTACAGTAAACATGGTCCTGAAATAAAGTTGAAAAAAAAATTGTGCTGCTTAATGGAAACGTGACTTTTGTTTACTCACATCATACTTCTTTCATGGCTTACCCAAGGAAGATTGCTGTCATCATATTTGCCACAATATTTAGTAAAAGTATTGACAAAAGATTTTGCCATCCCTTCTTTCTCTAAAGTTGTTAGAGATGTAGGATTACTGCAAAAGAAAAAGAAAAAAGTAGTGTGCATTGGCATGTGCCAATTGTCAACATTATGGACATAATACCAACCTTGAATGCAGGGAATAGAGGTGTCGGGTGAGGCACCTTATGACCATCTTTCTTTCTGCCTTGTTGTATAAAATGCCATTAGCTATGAGTTTGTTGAAAACTTTAACATCATCATCTTTTATCAGTTTTTCCTCCAAAATTTGGAGAACATTGAACTGCAAAACAGAGCAAATCATATTGTAAAAACAATTCTAGGAAACACAATTTTCTTTAAAAGAAACAAGTAAAACTTACTTTTGGAAGTTCAGCTTTCACATGTTCATATGGTCTGTCATTTTCAGTTGCAGTTGAAGAGTGATCTGTGTTCTGCCTTGTCTGCTGTTCAAAGCACTCCCTTCTTTCTTGGCAAGATGTACCACTGGTCTGATGATGCAAACTACGAAGACTCGACTGAGTCAAGCCTGAGGTAGACGTCTGGGGTTCTACACGTACTGACTGCTCAGTAAGGATCCTTGTTTGACGGTGAGATGAAACCTGAGTTGCACTAGTCTGAGGTCGAGAACTGTCAACACATGACCTTAACAGACCTGACGCAGATGTTTGAGTATCATCACATATGCTTCGAGTCCATTGCTGTCTATCCCCCGAAGACTGCTGGGGAGAAGGTCTCGAGGTGTGGGAGTCTTGAGGTTCTGTTCGTTCTGGACTGCTTGACATCTGAAACATCCCACTGGTTTGGTGCGATGTAACTTCAGAGAATGGTGTTTGACATCCACTTGAAGTTGACTGCAATTCTGACCGCAAACCAGACTGACTTGGTCCTGAACATGAACCCGAAATAGGAGAGGAGTGAAGGGCTTCGGTAGTATGTTGCTGAGATGAACCGGGTTGGGGTGAGGTTGAGAGGTCGTTTTGCTGCACCACTTGATTTCTAGCAGACTGTCTACAACTTCTGCGGAGCGGTGCCTGAGATGCTTCAGAACACTGCAAAACAACAAAATTTTAAAAGACAAAACTTCATCTACAACATTAAGGTAGAAGCAATATAATAACTTTACCTTTTTAGCCACTCTCTTCATTGCAGCTTCTTTCTTCTTGACAAAGGCCGGTACTAATTGGGCGGCAACATCCTCTAATAAGAAGGAAACAAGTATAAAATTGATAAACATCACTGCTGTGCCTACCAAGTGTAAATTAAAAGAAATACATACTATTATGAATAAGTGCAAATCTATATCTCTTCAGATGTGCCACCATATTCATTTTATCATAATCACTAAAACTTAAGAGCTCACTAATGGAGAAATAATCTACTAAAGCTGATTCATCCAAATTATTTAATTGATCCAATTCATTGGATTCATCTAATTCATTAGATTCATCCCCACTCTGAGACTCATCTCCACTCTTGTGCAGAGTACGTCCAGCCAGAGCAAACTTCTGAAAATGGCACAAGAACGGATTACGTCAGTAACTTCAACAGGAGAGACAAGGTGTATCAACACACAGAAAAAGAAATAGGCTTGAATACAATTTACCTTAACTTTTTCAATTAATGGTAGAAGAATTTGAATTTCAGAAACTTTGAATTTCATAATCCTTAGAAATTCCATTGTGAGGCCCGCAAAACTTTCGAAGTCATAACCCTCTTCTGCAAGGGACAGGAAGAAAGAAGTTTAGATACAACAAAATTCCTCTCAAAGCAAGAAAACTAGGTGAGACAAGCAAAGGTTATGGTCGTCGTGTGAAAAATAAAATAAGGGCGGCAAAGCTGGCAGTTCGAAGATAAAGAAATGCAAATTTACTGATCTAAAATTTGATTGTACTGTGATAAATTTAGATAATCAGGTGGGCGCGACATTAAATGCCGGCTGATCTGGAGGCCAACAAATGAAAATAGTTTCACACGCAGAATAAACAAATAGCAAGCAAATACTCACCAACAAGAGTTCGAATAATACTTGCAGAAACATTATTGTTTTGCAAGAAACCTTGAAATTCTATGTTTTCACTAGAAAGAGCCATGACTCGTGATGACGTGAACGAAATCAGCAAGTTGAAACTAGAAAATGGCGCTGGTGAGGCGCGAGAGGCGAGAGGATGACAAACTGCTTACGTCATGTACAGGTCCAAAAGTTTAATTTTCCCGTCATTAAAAAAAATGCACATGTTTCAGCGCGCTAAAATTCAATTGAAATTAAACGCAATTAATTACGGAAAAAGTGATGTGGAAAATCACCTTTTCTTTTGCCGATTCATTTTACATCATTTTGATA
>JAHWGI010001204.1:0-67634 GCA_029379305.1 Frankliniella fusca
AACAAGCAGGCCCGCCCTTCCGCCAAACTTCGTTGCCAGCTCCGCTTTGCTACGCTGGCAACTCCGTTCGGCAGGGGGCGTGCCTGCTTGGCCTGCCGGCGGCGTTCGGTCGGGCCTTCGGCCCGACCCCTAAGTCACACAGAACGTCCTCTTAGCTTGTAAATGATCGGGCCTGCGGCCCGTAAAGGCATTCTCTTCGGAAAGAGGCAGTTTGTAACGGTGAACCACCGGAACTACAGCCCTCCCTTCTGCTTTGAAAACGTGCTAAAAGTGACTAAACGGTCAGTTATTCGGCAAAAAAGGGGAGTCGGAAATCTCGAAAAATGTCGAATTACGTGAGTTCGGCCTCAGATGGAACGGTCAAACTCGGACTTTATTTGGCGGCAGTTGGCAACACTGAATTACGTTCGTCGAAACGATTTTAACGGTATAGGCGTCGAGGGGTGTCGAAAATTTCATTAATTGTCGAAATGTCGAAAATTGTCGAAATATGTAGAAATACGTCAAAAATGTCGAAAAATATCGAAATATCTTTAAAATGTTGAGATATATCGAAAAATATGGAAAATGTCGAAAAACGTCGAAAAACATCGAAAAATGAGGGATAATGTCGAAAAATGTCGAAGAATATCAAAAATTGTCAAAAATGTTTACAAATATCGAAATATGTCGGAATATGTCAACATTGTCGAAAAATATCGAAAAACATCGAAATTTATCAAAAATGTCAAAATATTTCGAAAATTATCGAAAATTATCGAAAATTATCGAAAAATATCGAAAATTATCGAAAATATCGAAAATTATCGTAAATGTCGAAAAATATCGAAAAATATCGCAAATGTCGAACAATATCAAAAGATATCGAAAAACAACGAAAAATGTCGAAAATATCGGAAAATATCGAGAAATGTCGAAAATGTCGGAAATAATCGAAATGTTTGAGTTTTGACGATTGGCAACACTGGAAATTGAAAAACGGTTGGCTCCAATGAATTGCGCTCGAAAAGACGGTTCTAGAGAGGTGCGGGTCGATGGGGTTCGTAAAAGTTGAAAAGTGGGTCAATTTTGGGTGCTTTTTACAGTGTAGTCGCGAGTTGGGTCCTTTTTATCGAAAAACGGTGGGCGCCATTGAACTGGACGCGAAAAGACGCTTCCGGGGAGGTGCAGCTCGATGGGGTTGAGAAAAGTTGAAAACTGGACCAATTTCGGGTGCTTTTTACAGTGTAGTCGCGAGTTGGGTCCATTTTTTCGTAAAACGGTGTGCACCATTGAACTATACGCGAAAAGACGCTTCCGGAGAGGTTCGGGTCGACGGGGTTGGAAGAAAGTTGAAAAATTTTATTGTTTTTTATTCCTGAAAACTTTAATAATTTTTTTCAGTGCCTTAATGAGGGATGGCAGGATTTGCACCAGGCGTTTCGGTGTCCAGGAGTGACACTTAAGATACCCTAAAAATTTCAACTCTCTAGCTCAACTCCTTCGAGTGGAACAGACAGACAGACAGACAGACAAACAGACAGACACCAGATCGATTGCATAAGCCCGCTCTGAAGCTTTTTCAAAGCAGAAGGGCGGGCTAAAAAATATCGAAAAAGAACGAAAAATGTCGAAAATATCAGAAAATATCGGAAAATATCGAGAAATGTCGAAAATAATCGAAATGTTTGAGTTTTGACGATTGGCAACACTGGAAATTGAAAAACGGTTGGCACCACTGAATTGCGCTCGAAAAGACGGTTCTATAGAGGTGCGGGTCGATGGGGTTCGTAAAAGTTGAAAAGTGGGTCAATTTTGGGTGCTTTTTACAGTGTAGTCGCGAGTTGGGTCCTTTTTATCGAAAAACGGTGGGTGCCATCGAACTGGACGCGAAAAGACGCTTCCGGGGAGGTGCAGCTCGATGGGGTTGAGAAAAGTTGAAAACTGGACCAATTACGGGTGCTTTTTACAGTGTAGTCGCGAGCTGGGTCCTTTTTTTCGTAAAACGGTGTGCACCATTGAACTAGACGCGAAAAGACGCTTCCGGAGAGGTACGGGTCGACGGGGTTGGAAAAAGTTGAAATTTTTTTTTTTTTGTTTATTCCGTGAAAACTTTAATAATTTTTTTCAGTGCCTTAATGAGGGTTGGCAGGATTTGCACCAGGCGTTTCGGTGTCCAGGAGTGACCCTTAAGATACCCTAAAAATTTCAACTCTCTAGCTCAACTCCTTCGAGTGGAACAGACAGACAGACAGACAGACAGACAAACAGACAGACACCGCATCGATTGCATAAGCCCGCTCTAAAGCTTTTTCAAAGCAGAAGGGCGGGCTAAAAACCTGCCTCGCCCCGCCCCGCCCTCCCCCCCCCCTCCTTCACGCCCCGTTCCCCTCCCCCTTCCTCCTTTACGCTCTGTCCCGCCCCGTCCAGCCGCGCCCTACCTCAGAAGAGGGATGGATGGAGGAAGGGGGAGGGAGAAAGGGTGGATGGTAAAGAGGTGGTTGTGTGGTTACGTGATAAATGGAAATGGGGAGGAGAGAAGGGGTCGGAGAGAGTCCGTATGGAAGGAGGCAGAGAGAGAGAGAGAGAGAGAGAGAGAGAGAGAGAGAGAGAGAGAGAGAGAGAGAGAGACAGAGAGAGAGGGGGGGTGGAGGGAAGGAGAGTGACAGTTCTTGGAGAGGACATAAACAGATCTTGCTTGAAGAAAGATTCCGATAACATTCAAAACCCATCTCATTGCCACCACTTTATTCCTGACATAATAAAATCATCAGTGATGTTATGATTACATCAACGATGTTATTATTATGCTTCGAATTTCTTTTCAATTTAAGAGCGTACGCTCCGGTCGCTCGATCCGCAGGCGGTAGTGTTGACGAAAGAGTTAGCAGTCTTTCCGTTTTCCTTAATTTTTAGTCTTTTACCTGAGGAGAAAGAGGAAGAGAGGCCGAGAGGGGGTCGGTAGTGAAGAGGGGAGGGGGAAGGTGGAAGGGGGAAAGGTACGATGGAGTCTTTGTCGAAGGTTATTCTTTCGGGAATAATGTTAGGCCCTAAAAAGGGCCCGAAAAAACAAGCTGCTTAAAGAGGCAGCTTAAAACTTGATAGCTTTTAAAAAAGCTGTTTTGGAAGTGTCAAGCTTTTTCATTTATTTCGAAGAACGTTGCTTATAATAGTTTTCCGAGGTCGACGCAGTGTGGTTTGCGGGTATTGAGTTGACCGCAGCATGGCTTTCATTTGAGTCTGCGGTATTCGTAGGTTTCCTGTAATAACTTGCGGAAGTTTTTTCGGAATGGCACAAAGATTTCTTCAGAAGTTTGGTCGCGGCAGGAGGCTCTGCCGGACTCGCGGCCATAGGATAAAAAGCTCCAAGCATGATGAACACGATCTCGACGAATTAGATGATGGCGACAGGGATGGCGCATCGGGGCTAGAGGACCCGTACTTATACCCCGTGGCCAGATCGACCCCGCAGACGGTGCACGCTTGACGCCACGTGCCTACCCGCGATCCATCCTCGGCGTGCTCGTGGCCTTGCTCTGCAAATCCAACAGAAGAATAGTTACACACTTGCAAGTGTGGTACACGCTCGAGCGGGCGATCGAGTGAGCGAGCTTGGGCGCGGACAGGTCGAAGTAGGACCAACCCCAGACCCACCCTGCCCCCCCTCCCCCTCAGCCACTTGTGTCAAAATTGAGAAGCGATTTCCGAAAGTCCCCTAAATTCGGACAGAGGATTTTACATGCAAAAGGTACTGTTATCCGAATTTAGGGGACTTAAAAAGCGATATTTAAGCAGTTCTGGCGGCTAAACTATACCAGATATGAAAATTTTGACCGTATGGTAAGGTCAATTTTTTTTTATGAAGATTCTGTCCCCTCCCCCCCCCCTCCCCCCCAACAATTTTCCACTTTTCATCATTTTTGGACGTTGTCCGAATTTAGGACGCTTTTGTTCCTAAATACGGACACTCTTCTCACAGCTCTCCCCCGTACATCGTTAGTCCTATAGAAACAGTTTTAAGGTTCATAGGTGCATATGAAGATAGAGAATCTAGAATCCCCAGCGATTTTTCTTACAAGAAAAATTAAAGAAGATACGGGCGATTTTTTTCAGAAAGTGGCCGAATTTTGGAACCATGACTGTGCCCGTTCGGGGCGTTCTCCCGCCTAGTCAATAAAAGCGTGGAGATGCGGCGGGGCAGAGCAGGGCGGGGTGGGGCGGGCCAGGGCAAGGCGGGGTGGGGCGGGCCAGGGCGTGTTGCCCTCCTAGCAGAACGTAGCGGACACAGATTCCAGACGGACTGCCTAGACGTAGGACGCGAGGACGCTTTCGCCACACCCAGAAAATGGTTCTGTTGAAAAAATGGTATTGCACATAAATCAATGTCAAATTCAAAGAAAAACCCATCGAAAAATATGGTAGAATTTTTGCAATACTTCAAAGAACAAGCAGGCCCGCCCTTCCGCCAAACGTCGTTGCCAGCTCCGCTTCGCTACGCTGGCAACTCCGTTCGGCAGGGGGCGTGCCTGCTTGGCCTGCCGGCGGCGTTGGGTCGGGCCTTCGGCCCGACCCCTAAGTCACACAGAACGTCCTCTTAGCTTGTAAATGATTGGGCCTGCGGCCCGTAAAGGCATTCTCTTCGGAGAGAGGCAGTTTGTAACGGTGAACCACCGAAACTACAGCCCTCCCTTCTGCTTTGAAAACGTGCCGATAGTGACTAAACGGTCAGTTATTTGGCAAAAAGGGGGAGTCGGAAATCTCGAAAAATGTCGAAATACGTGAGTTCGGCCTCTGATGGAACGGTCGAACTCGGACTTTAATTGGCAGCAGTTGGGAACACTGAATTACGCTCGTCGAAACGATTTTAACGGTATAGGTGTCGAGGGGTGTCAAAAATTTCAAAAACTGTCGAAATATGTCGAAAATTGTCGAAATATGTAGAAATACGTCAAAAATGTCGAAAACTCTCGAAATATCTTAAAAATGTTGAGATAAATCGACAACTATGGAAAATGTCGAAAAACATCGAAAAACATCGAAAAATGAGGGATAATGTCGAAAAATGTCGAAGAATATCAAAAATTGTCGAAAATGTTTACAAATATCGAAATATGTCGGAATATGTCATCAATGTCGAAAAATATCGAAAAACGTCGAAAATTATCAAAAATGTCAAAAAACTATCAAAAACTATCGAAAATTATGGAAAAATATCGAAAAATATCGAAAATTATCGAAAATGTCGAAAAATATCGAAAATTATCGAAAATTATTGAGAATGTCGAAAAATATCGAAAAATATCGCAACAATATCGAAAAATATCGAAAATCAACGAAAAATGTCGAAAATATCGAAAAATATCGGAAAATATCGAGAAATGTCGAAAACGTCGAAAATAATCGAAATGTTTGAGTTTTGACGATTGGCAACACGGGAAATTGAAAAACGGTTGGCACCACTGTATTGCGCTCGAAAAGACGGTTCTAGAGAGGTGCGGGTCGATGGGGTCCGTAATAGTTGAAAAGTGGGTCAATTTTGGGTGCTTTTTACAGTGTAGTCGCGAGTTCGGTCCTTTTTATCAAAAAACGGAGGGCGCCTTTGAACTGGACGCGAAAAGACGCTTCCAGAGAGGTGCGGGTCGATGGGGTTGAGAAAAGTTGAAAAGTGGACCAATTTTGGGTTTTTTACAGTGGAGTCTCGCGAGTTGGGTCCTTTTTATCGAAAAACGGTGGGCGCCATTGAACTGGACGCGAAGAGACGCTTCCGGGGAGGTGCAGCTCGATGGGGTTGAGAAAAGTTGAAAACTGGACCAATTACGGGTGCTTTTTACAGTGTAGTCGCGAGTTGGGTCCATTTTTTCGTAAAACGGTGTGCACCATTGAACTGGACGCGAAAAGACGCTTCCGGAAAGGTACGGGTCGAGGGGGTTGGAAAAAGTTGAAAATTTTTTTTTTTTTTATTCCGTGAAAACTTTAGTAATTTTTTTCAGTGCCTTAATGAGGGTTAGTAGGATTTGCACCAGGCGTTTCGGTGTCCAGGAGTGACCCTTAAGATACCCTAAAAATTTCAACTCTCTAGCTCAACTCCTTCGAGTGGAACAGACAGACAGACAGACAGACAGACAAACAAACAAACAGACAGACACCGCATCGATTGCATAAGCCCGCTCTAAAGCTTTTTCAAAGCAGAAGGGCGGGCTAAAAATGGAGATCCTAAATCAAAATTTTTAAAAATTTTCCACAAACTTTTTAATGGCATTGCTGCAGAGAACTAGGTAGGTTTAGTTCTACCTCTCTGCCAACTCATCAAAATCCTATAGAATTTCGGTTTTACAAACAAAAGCGCCCATGCTAATAAGAACAAGCAGGCCCGCCCTTCCGCCAAACGTCGTTGCCAGCTCCGCTTTGCTACGCTGGCAACTCCGTTCGGCAGGGGGCGAGCCTGCTTGGCCTGCCGGCGGCGTTCGGTCGGGCCTTCGGCCCGACCCCTAAGTCACACAGAACGTCCTCTTAGCTTGTAAATGATCGGGCCTGCGGCCCGTAAAGGCATTCTCTTCGGAAAGAGGCAGTTTGTAACGGTGAACCACCGAAACTACAGCCCTCCCTTCTGCTTTGAAAACGTGCCGATAGTGACTAAACGGTCAGTTATTCGGCAAAAAAGGGGAGTCAGAAATCTCGAAAAATGTCGAAATACGTGAGTTCGGCCTCAGATGGAACGGTCGAACTCGGACTTTATTTGGCAGCAGTTGGCAACACTGAATTACGCTCGTCGAAACGATTTTAACGATAAATGCGTCGAGGGGTGGGGGGGGGTTCGTAAAATCCACGGAATACTTGATCCAAATATTAAATTATTAATTTAGAATAATTTTGAATATTTTAATTTAATTTTGGTAATAGGTGATCCAAATTAATGCGAAATGTCTGTTTATATTCGTAGAAAATTAAATGAATCGTAATTAATTGTTATTTTAAGGAATTAATTAGTTGAATTCAAAATTAATTCAAAATTAAGTTGACTCGTCGCATGGTTGGCTGGCTGGCTAGCTGCTAGGTGGAAGCAGTGTTAGTCGGCCTTGCGGTTGGCGTCGGCTCGGCCTCAACGAGGCTACACCTCATGGTATGAGAAATTGTGCGTCAGGTGCGTGCAGGTTCCTTGGCTGTGGATGAGAAATCGTCCGGAGCAAACAAAACAAATCAGCGCACTCGTGTAAATCGCGTGTGAATGTGAAATGTGTACATCGCAAGCGTAGTGATGTTGGAGTGCGGAAACCAGAGGAATCGAGCGGCACCAAGTAATCAGTGCAAAGTAAAGCATTCACAGAACAAACAAGAGGAGTTCTCGCGCTTTAACAGTGCAAGCTTGCGTCAGTTGTGTTTGCTTCCTCACGTTTGGGAGAAAAAAGGACCCGAGTTGTACGAAACGCTGGCGTTGTGACGAAACATGAATGAACGACATCCGACGGCGACGGTGCCCAATTTTTATATCCACAGAAATTTTATCACAAATGTTTCACTGCTGTGCGAGAAGAAAACACTAGAAAAGATTCACATTCAAACGCGATTTACACGAGTGCACTGATTTGTTTTGTTTGCTCCAGACGATTTCTCATCCACAGACAAGGAACCTGCACGCACCTGACGCACAATTTTTCATACCATGAGGTGTAGCCTCGTTGAGGCCGAGCCGACGCCAACCGCAAGGCCGACTAACACTGCTTCCACCTAGCAGCTAGCCAGCCAGCCAACCATGCGACGAGTCAACTTAATTTTGAATTAATTTTGAATTCAACTAATTAATTCCTTAAAATAACAATTAATTGCGATTCATTTAATTTTCTACGAATATAAACAGACATTTCGCATTAATTTGGAACACCTATTACCAAAATTAAATAAAAATATTCAAAATTATTCTAAATTAATAATTTAATATTTGGATCAAGTATTCCGTGGATTTTACGAGCCGTCCCCCGAGGGGTGTCGAAAATTTCAAAAACTGTCGAAATATGTCGAAAATTTTCGAAATATGTAGAAATACGTCAAAAAAGTCGAAAAATCTCGAAATATCTTAAAAATGTTGAGATGTATTGAAAAATATGGAAAATGTCGAAAAACATAGAAAAATATCGAAAAATGAGGGATAATGTCGAAAAATGTCGAAGAATATCAAAAATTGTCAAAAATGTTAACAAATATCAAAATATGTCGGAATATGTCAACAATGTCGAAAAATATCAAAAAACATCGAAAATTATCAAAAATGTCAAAAATTATCGGAAACTATCGAAAATTATCGAAAAATATCGAAAAATATCGAAAAATATCGAAAATTATCGAAAATGTCGAAAAATATCGCAAATGTCGAACAATATCGAAAAACAACGAAAAATGTCGAAAATATCGAAAAACATCGGAAAATATCGAAAATAATCGAAATGTTTGAGTTTTGACGATTGGCAACACTGAAACTTGAAAAACGGTTGGCACCACTGAATTGCGCTCGAAAAGACGGTTCTAGAGAGGTGCGGGTCGATGGGGTTCGTAAAAGTTGAAAAGTGGGTCAATTTTGGGTGCTTTTTACAGTGTAGTCGCGAGTTGGGTCCTTTTTATCGAAAAACGGTGGGCGCCATTGAACTGGACGCGAAAAGACGCTTCCGGGGAGGTACGGGTCGACGGGGTTGAGAAAAGTTGAAAACTGGACCAATTACGGGTGCTTTTTACAGTGTAGTCGCGAGCTGGGTCCATTTTTTCGTAAAAGGGTGTGCACCATTGAACTAGACGCGAAAAGACGCTTCCGGAGAGGTACGGGTCGACGGGGTTGGAAAAAGTTGAAAAATAAATTTTTTTTTGTTTATTCCGTGAAAACTTTAATAATTTTTTTCAGTGCCTTAATGAGGGTTGGCAGGATTTGCACCAGGCGTTTCGGTGTCCAGGAGTGACCCTTAAGATACCCTAAAAATTTCAACTCTCTAGCTCAACTCCTTCGAGTGGAACAGACAGACAGACAGACAAACAAACAAACAGACAGACACCAGATCGATTGCATAAGCCCGCTCTGAAGCTTTTTCAAAGCAGAAGGGCGGGCTAAAAATCTCATCCGACAACAAAACTATAACGCTACTTCGTGCCTCAAAAAAAAATTATGCCGTATGATCAGTTTAATGAATGTATATATGTAGAGGTATTATTAACAAGTATCAACCATTACGAAAATTTGACATATAAGCAAAATGATAAAAATACGTTTGTGGTACAGGTACAATATGTGGCTCAGTTATACCACATATTCTGTCAAATTAACCACCATCTTCTTCATCTCGATTGCCACTTTCTCTAACAAACTACTGCGTATTTCCCTCTCTTACCGACGTATATTTAAATCAAACGCAAGTTAAACGTTATTGAACGACTCGAGACGATCTAAAATAGTTGTTTTATTGAAATTACCCATATATTTTAAATTCTAACAATATTTTCAACCGTTTAAAGCATTTTAATAAAATTACCTGTAATATGCCGGTAAATTACCAATTTACCGGTAGTTTTGGTAACTTACCGAACCCCACCAAAATTACCGGTAATTTAAAAACCCTACACATGATCGACTCGCTTTCGGGAGCGTTTCGGTTTCGCCCAGGTCGTTTTTTCGAAATATCATTAAAAAATGCTCAAAATCCTCAAAATCCCTATATCTCCGGAACCCTTTGAGCTAAAAATCTCCGAGAAATCACAATAAACCGAAGAGTTTGCATTTTTGTAAAACAAAAGTTTTGGGAAAAAAATATTTTAAACGTTAAAAAAATGAAAATTTTCACTGTTTGACGAGCGGAATCGTGTTCCACGGGTCTCTTATAGTAGGAAACGACCCCAGATTCACCAAAATCGGATTAAAGGCACGTGCAGGGCCGCTAACAGGGGCCTTAGTCGTCAAATCGGCGCCATCTTGGAAACCGGCCGCCATCTTGAATCCTAAGGGACAAATCGATGGCCTCCCGTTCTTAAATCGACCCACAGGTACCAATGAACAAGTGTTCCAAAGCTCATGCTTCTACTTCGATTTGCAGTGGGCATTTCTATGCGGACCCCACTATGTAGAGGCACTTTCACTCACATCATCGTTGATAAATCCTTTTTCTCAAAACTTTGTGTTTTCCAGCCACTCATGAAAAGGCTGTTGTTCAATCTGATTCCTACTGCAAACATGTAGAGAGAATGGAGAGGCAGTATACTTTGATGAAGAATGCAAGAAAGAATGAAGAATGCGCAAGAAAGAATGAAGAATGTTGACATAACAGTAAGCAGGTTTCATTTGAATGCCAAATTATGAAGTCAGTGAAAGAACTCAAAATCACTTTCTATTTTGCTTCCAGAAAAGTTTTGGTGCATTTTTTATCTATTGACGATCTGGATTTCTTTAAATTCGATGAATTTGTTCTATTTTTGTGCGTTTAAATTTTAATTTCAAAATTGTGTGAGTATTTGTTGGCTGTACACATTTTTCTATTCAACTGGCTGTAAATAGAGAGAACAACGTAACCAAATAAATATTAGTTAAATGTTTTGCATTGAAGATATTATTTACGTATAGGAGTGTTTAAAAACTTGCGAATGATTTATATAATTTTATGAGATACTTTGACAAATCCAATTTGAATCAAAAACAACAAAAGAATTTCACAGTAAATTCAAACAATCCAAAATTTTGCAATTCGACAATACATGACCAGCTTCTCACACAAGTATATATGAGACAGGCCACTATGGTACCCACCACAGTTTCTATACAAAGTAAATATGTATTGAAGTCACTTAGAAAGTGCACAAAAGCATTTCATTTTTGTGAATGGGCTGAACATATAAACACCTCTAACGTCCCACACTTGAGCTATTCGGTGCAGTGCAACTTCATCTGACACTTTGACGCACCTTTATAATAATTAATGGAAAGATGTGGTGGAGGTGGAAAGGGTTCGTTTAGTGACGAGAAACGAGTCAGGCTAAACGTGTCGTCTGCTACTGTATGAGGAATTACAGAGCCACTGAAGCACTTTGAATACTGGGGAATTTTTCATTCTAAGTGCAATACCAGAGCCAGGCCGCCTGGCACGGCGGGCAGCCGACTCCACTCAGATGCACGGCGGGCTGGCCTACCTATCATTTCACAGGCGCGCCACAAGCAGTCTATCCTACTCCAAGACATCTTTTTGAATTTTCACGACCACTGTCGTAACTTTTCAGTACTGCTATGAAAATTAACTGCAGGCTTTTGACTTGTCAAGAAACGTCATTGACTTTTCAATACAGTTTTAAAATTTCATTACATTGTTATAAGACTTCAGGAATTTGTTACGAAATTTCAAAACTGTAATGAAATATCATGACAATACTGAAATTTCATCACAGTTTTGAAATTTCAGTATCATTTTGTTTTGAAATTTCATAACATTTTTAACAGTGTACTATCAGTCTGAAAAGTTTTGTCCCTCGACTGCCAATAGCGATGGTCCCAGACAGCCTCGCACGGGTCCCCTCTCAGCGCGCCCTAGCAGACGAGCGGCTGCTGCCAGGCAAGATGGCGACCCTGTCTCCACCTCGCATTTTTGACAGTCATTTTAAACTCAGCTATGTCGGAATCTATCTGTTTTATATGAAAATACCAAACATATTGCTTGCAGAAAGCGATAGAAATCATTTGTGGCGCTGAGACTTATACCGATCGCAGGATGTAGAGAGATAAAAATCCGCACTAGGTTAGCCCGCCAGCTCCAAGACTTTCAGCGCTGTCATCGCAATTTCTCATTCCGCGCGATCACCGCGGAATTCAAACGGGTCGCATTGGTGACAAGCGTCGTAGACAAGCCCTCTAATACTGATTAATTGGGTCGAAGGCCTGCCTACCAGGTGGCTGACGGACCCCGGGCACTTTTTGGACTATGCAACCCGCCCGCACCGCTCCATCCGGGACTGCATACCCATCAGGCGCTGAGGACCGGCTTCAGGCGCGGACGCTCCGCTCCGCCACTGTCGTTGCAGCCCCCGCCCCGAAAGGGCCCTCTCGCGGTTCGCGCGGTCTACGGTAGGGCGTTACAGGGGGGAGGTTCGCGGTTTCGCGGGGGTGATCCGCGAGTCCTCGCGGAAAGCTCGCGGACCGCGGGTCCTCCCGCGGGAGTATATCGCGTAGCGCGGATCCTTCGCCGGGGGAAGGTCGCGGTCCGCGGATCCTTCTCGCGGGTAGCTCGCAGTCCTCGAAGGTCCCGCGGAGGATGCGCGCTACGCGATATACCCCCGCGGGAGGACCCGCGGTCCGCGAACTTTCCGCGAGGACTCGCGGATCATCCCCGCGAAACCGCGAACCTCCCCCCTGTAACGCCCTACCGTAGACCGCGCGAACCGCGAGAGGGCCCTTTCGGGGTGGGGGCTGCAACGACAGTGGCGGAGCGGAGCGTCCGCGCCTGAAGCCGGTCCCCAGCGCCTGATGGGTATGCAGTCCCGGATGGAGCGGTGCGGGCGGGTTGCATAGTCCAAAAAGTGCCCGGGGTCCGTCAGCCACCTGGTAGGCAGGCCTTCGACCCAATTAATCAGTATTAGAGGGCTTGTCTACGACGCTTGTCACCAATGCGACCCGTTTGAATTCCGCGGTGATCGCGCGGAATGAGAAATTGCGATGACAGCGCTGAAAGTCTTGGAGCTGGCGGGCTAACCTAGTGCGGATTTTTATCTCTCTACATCCTGCGATCGGTATAAGTCTCAGCGCCACAAATGATTTCTATCGCTTTCTGCAAGCAATATGTTTGGTATTTTCATATAAAACAGATAGATTCCGACATAGCTGAGTTTAAAATGACTGTCAAAAATGCGAGGTGGAGACAGGGTCGCCATCTTGCCTGGCAGCAGCCGCTCGTCTGCTAGGGCGCGCTGAGAGGGGACCCGTGCGAGGCTGTCTGGGACCATCGCTATTGGCAGTCGAGGGACAAAACTTTTCAGACTGATAGTACACCTTTCGTCGCACTGAAATAATAATAACAGCTGATGTAGTTTCTCGTGATTTTTGCACTAGTCGGCTTTTAGGACTTTCAGAAATGCTGAAGGAAGTTGGTAAAATTGATCAAAAACGTCAAATCACGGTTTGGGGGAGTCTTCAGAAACGTGATCTAACCCTTTGGTTCCAAACCTGCGACACTGCCTGACCTTACCTAACCCAAACTTTCTTGAGTCAGGGATCTCGGTCACGGTTTTGGTGACCGTCACACAAACAACCTTATTAAAGTTCCTGACGTCTGCGCGTGCGTTCGGACCAATGCCGTATATATGGTGGCCTCTCCACGACGTTACCGAGGTTAACCAGTGCCGTTCCGTCGCGTGCCTGTTTGAATGTGAAGTTGCGTAGTTAAGTTTTCGGAAATGGAAGAGGATTTTGCGATCTGGTCAGCGGAGGAGAATATGTTGTATTGCCCCATCTGCGGGAACCGTGTCCCATTTTTGACCCAACATATATGATGGGTCACCTGAATGAGGATCCGCAGCCTCCCCATATAAGTGAGGGGCGCTCACCGGCGGCACCACTCGTTCAGTGATCGTCAGAGCGTGCTAGTCTGTGACCGTCAACGTGAGAGATAATCTTAGTGAGCGAAGAGGTTAGGTTAGGAAGCGAAGTTGTTGAGCCGAGAAGGGGAGCTGCGAAACATCTCCGAGAGCTCCGGCAAGGCCGGTAGGCCGCAAGGCCATGGTTAAGATGCGTGGTGGCATGCGCGGCGGCGTGGCCGGCGGCAAGCGTGGCAGGAAGCGAGGCGGAGGAATGAAGAACTTGGTTGAAGTTAAACGGGAACGTGATTCATCAACCGAATCAAGAATTCCGTTTGAGAAGCGACAGAAGACGAGGTATTCGGTGGATGTACCAGTGACTCCATCAGCTACAAGCGGGCCTAGAATGTCTAGGCCGCGCCAACGCTCGGTAAGTTACTTTTTTTTTACTTTCCCTCGTTATCGCGCGTCTAGGCAGTCTGCTGCCCTGTACTGTAGTGTAGTTAGTAGGTTGAGGTCCTGGGATGAAGTGTTTTCTGTCACTTGTCTAATCTTTGTTTTTCCTCCTGCACGACACAACACTTTTTTTCTCTTGCTATAAATGTTCCTTTCAACAAAGACTATAAGATTTTGAAATAAAGATCCCTGACGGCTGAGAGAGAAAAGACATTCACTACACTCTAAACGACAAGTGTTTTCAGCACACGGTTAAGATGCTTAATTCTCTACTTTTTTGCAGGTTCTGTAATTTGTTGTGTAGTGTCTCTATTACTTTTGTGCATGTTTAATGGTGTTGGGTAGGAGTTTACTAACATAGTGTGAGGAAAGGAGACTCCGATATTAAATTAAACTAGCCAGGACCAAGAGCCCTTAGGCTGAACTCGCGCAGCAACTACATTTTTGAAATGTTTCATTAAGCAGATGCAGTCCCCATATCCACTTCGTTATTTTCCAAATTGTCTTTGTCATTACTTGTTCCTTTACCAGAATCAAAAGCTACATCTTTTAGAATAGAATAGAATAGAATAGAATAGGATAGAATAAATCTTTATTAGAGTACTCCTTACAAGAGGACTATAAAGTCCCAATTACATAAGGGCACCCGCTCCCTCAATAGCATGCAGGTACAAGTTAAAGCAGAGTATAAAAATATTTGTATATAGCTTATGGTTTGGTATGAGCATTGTAACAGTAATTATATATATATATATATATATATATATATATATATATATATATATATATATATATATATATATATATATTGTAGTATTGTCGCTATAACCTAACCAGGTTACACCCAAACAAGCAGAAGGCTCTCCGAAGCACGGCCACCAGTGATCACTGTTGGTAGCGACATCCTCTTATACATGCAGCCAGAACCCAACAATAGTTTTGTTTTACGATCGCCTTTGTTCTTCCTGTTGTTTTGCCAATCACCCAATAAAAGGGGCGCGAGCTTTGAGCTCGTCGCCAGTCTTCCCTCAGGTGAACTACGACTCACACTGATATCGGCTCCCCACAGAACCCACAATACAACATTGGTGGCAGCGGTGGGATTCGAACCCACGCCTCCGAAGAGACTGGTTTTGGCATGGCATGGACACGGATGAAACAGTCCAAGTCAATGTAATTAACCATGACACAACTCCGTTTTCTGATGCAGAAATTAACACCATTCCTAATCTTCCAGCAATTGGGGAGAATGAACCACTTCCAAAGGACTTGCAGGATTTGGTAGAAAGGTGTAAACAGTTATCTGAAACAGAAAAGCAGGAGTTAACTAATTTATTGCGGAAGCATCATGACGTTTTCGCAAAAGACAACACAACGTTTGGGAAGTGTCCCTGGATAAAGTTCCGAATAGACACTGGTGATCATCCACCCATCAAGCAGACAGCTAGGCCAATACCACTCCATTATAGACAGGCAGTAATGGAAACTATCAAAAAATATTTGGATCAAGGTGCAATAAGGCCTAGTCAGTCAGCTTGGGCTTCACCCATCTTATGTGTTATGAAAAAGACTGGGGAAGTAAGGGTATGCATTGACTATCGCGCTCTTAATGCGGTCACTAGAGTACCAGCAATGCCGATACCAAGGGTACAAGATTTACTACAGCACATGGGCGGAAAAAGGATGTACCATGCTTTTGATCTAGCACATGGATATCACAATCTAGAAATCCACCCAGAGGCCCAACCCAAAACAGCTATAATTCTGCCAGAGGGCTTGGGATTGTCACACAGACAATTTGAATTCACAAGACTAAGTTTTGGATTATCTGCAGCACCAGGTGCCTTCCAGTACATAACAGACAGGGTAATCATGCCCGCAAAAGAGAAAACCCCTGAGAATGACTTAGGAGACACTGTGTCAGTATACCTGGATGACATCTGTATTGGAGGAGACAATTTTCCACAAATGCTTCAGAGGCTTGAGGCCTTATTCAATAGAATAAGAGCAGCAGGATTTCTGTTGAAGGCAAAGAAGTGTGAACTCTTCCAGTCAGAAGTCACGTATCTGGGTCACAGGTTGTCTGAAAAAGGGATAAAAACGGATCAGGATAAAATAAGCAAAATCCTTAGCTGGCCAGCACCAACCAACGTAAAAGAAGTAAGGTCATGGTTAGGGCTGGTTCAGTACTACTCCAAGTATGTTCCCCACATGGCAACCATAGCAACACCAATATTCAGGTTGCAAAAGCAAGGACAGAGTTTTGAGTGGAGCAATGAGTGTCAGGAGGCATTTGACAAAATAAAGAGCTTACTGACTACAGCCCCAATATTAGGCACACCAGACATCACAAAAGGACCTTTCACCATCACAACGGATGCTAGTTTAACAGGTCTAGGGTGTGTCCTGAGTCAGGAGCAGGATGGAAAAGATGTCACTATAGCTTACTGGTCAAAGACACTCAATCCAGCTCAACGAAATTACTGCACAACACACAGGGAACTACTGGCAGTAGTAGAATCAGTAAAAGCATTTCACCATTACCTGGCAGGAGCACCGTTTATAGTGAAGTCTGACCATGCAGCATTACAGTGGTTGAAAAAGCTTCAAAAACCCCACTGGAAAGTTGGCACGATGGTTGGAAAGACTTGCACCATACAAGTTCCAGGTGGTGCATGTCAAAGGAAACAGCATTGGGCATGCAGATGCACTGTCAAGAAGACCTTGCGATGATTGCAAGAAATGTGATCGTCTGGAAGAAAAGAGACAAAGCAGTGTTAGTTTGCCACTGCAAAACAGAAGTGCATTGTGAAGAGACATGTCCGGATTGCTTATTTGAGCAAAGGAAAATTACCAGAATGACGAAGGACACCATTGACGTTAACTGGACAAGAGTCATTCCTGATGGGCTGAGTCCAAAAGATATCAGAAAAGCACAGCTGCTTGATGCTGATATCATGCCCATCATGGTTTCAGTACAGGACCAGAAGAAACCAGAATTCCAGGAAATTGCACAAAATGGCCACAAAACCAGGTCACTTTGGTACCAGTTTAATTCGCTGGTAATAGAGGGAGGAATCCTCTATCGCAAGTTTGAGCATCCTAGTGGAATAAAAGAAAAGGAAGAATTACAACTAATTCTACCAGCCAAACTTGTAAAGCCAACGGTAAAAACATACCATGAACAGCTGGGAGTTGGAAATCATTTTGGTGTGTCCAAAACCTTGGCATACATAAAGAGATTCTTCTGGTGGCCTGGAATGTTTGAGGACACTTATGAAGTGATTTCCCAATGTGGAATTTGTGCCAAGTTCAAAGGGCCAACTCATCAGACGAAGGTGCCACTGAAGTTGTTCCAAGAAGGAGTTCTGCACGGACGCTGGCATGTGGACATCTGTGGACCTATAAATCCAAAAAGTAAAGAAGGATTTGAGTACATACTGGTCGCAGTTGAAGCCTTCTCTGGATGGCCAGTGGTGGTGCCGTTGTATAAGCAGACAGCGGATGAAGTAGCACAAGCACTTATCACTCATGTGTTTTCCATCTTTGGTGCGCCTCAATCCTTGTTGACAGATCAGGGAAAAGCTTTCGATTCCACATTGTTCCAGGAAATAATGGAACTTTACCAAATCAAAAAGCTTAGAACAACAGCGTTTCACCCTGCAACAAACGGAAAAGCAGAGAGATGGATTAAGACACTAAAACAACATCTCATGATCCTAGTGGAGCAGGACCGAGAAAATTGGCCAAAATATTTGCCATTTATAGCACAGGCATACAGGAACCTACCTCATTCTTCACATAAATTCTCACCATATGAGGTTATGTTCGGGGCAGCCATGAGAAGCCCTTTGGATCTGGACAGAGGATCACCACCTCAGAATGAAGAGATGCATAAAATGTATCCCTTCTGGGTGAGGAAAACAATGCAGGACATCCATGAAGCGGTCGCACACATGAGCAAGAAGGCTGCGAAAAGAATGAAAGCCTATTATGATAGGAATGCAACACTATCACCATTCCTAGAGGGAGATTTGGTTTACCTGTACTATCCCAGGAGAGTGAAAGGAATCTCTGCTAAACTCATAACCAGATGGGAGGGACCTTACAAAATCATAAACCTGATTAATGACTGTAATGCGAGAATTGAAAGGGTTGATAATCCCAGTAAAAAGCTGATAGTGCACATAGATCGGCTAGCAAGATGCCCGGCACCAGACACGGCTGTAAACAAATAAGATGATATGAGAAATGCGTGGCTACTTTTCATTGAATGAACAGCTGTGGGTGAAAGTGAAAGGCCGCGAGATTTAAATAATGAGTATCTATGATACCGACAATAAGGGCCTAACGGGTTGCTAGAGACGCTAAGGAAGGCCAAACAACTAAAAGCGTCAGTTCATTCCAAACTTTGGACCGGATAGGAAGTGAGCAAAAAGAAATAATTCTACGATGGAGACAGTGGTGCTGGAAGACATTCCGGTAGTGCCAATACGCAAAATATCATTTAAGGATATTAGAATTGCACCAAGAAAGCAAGCAAACGGGAGGCAGATAATAAACGCCCACAAGGATTGCAAACCAACCGCGACACAACCGGCGGATCAAGAGAAGCTCCAGGGCATCGTACAGAGAATGAAGAGAAAAATGGAGCAAAAGAGAGAAGCTGATGAAAGCAAGAAAGCCAAAATTATCAGCAGCCCTCTGAAGATCAAGCAGAGAAGGGGGAGCCGGCCGCAGGTGACTGTCCCAGCCGGGCCGAGCCGGCCGCTCAGCCGGCTGCCGCGCCACCAAGTCAGCCCAGCCCGACTGGTCCAGCCCAGCGCGCCTACAACAGAAGAGTGGGAAGAGCTTCCAGTGCTGGAAGCAGACAGGAGTTTGGGGGCGTCCCTGCGGGAAGCGGAGGAGTCTCCAACCCTGAGCTTCCCTCCCCTCATCAAACTGCCTGGGCCATCCAAAAGGTTGAGTGAAACGGTTTTAACAAGTTCTTTGCTTAAAGATCTAGAACTAAGTGATTCAGAAAGTGATTCAGAAACTGAGTTAATTGAAGTAAACGAGAAAAGATATGTGTCAGATTTGGCTGAGGAAATTGAAATGTTGGAGGTGGAAATTAATAAAGTAAGTGTGGAGGAGGATTGTGTGGAAAAGGAAAGGTTGAATGAAATTAACAAGCGAATGGAAATAGAGAGGCAAGCAATCCAAGAAATAGAGGAGAAGTTGCAAACGGTCAAATTGCAGAAAAACTGTGAGTGTGTGTACGAAAGAGTTATGATAAAAGATGAGTGGAAATTGTACCCTGTAAGTGACGTACGGGAGGCTTGTGGCAGAAAGGAATGGATGAATGAACTTTATGAGAAAAGAGAGCGCGAGAAAGGGAGCTTGAAAGTTCATCCGAGTGATCCAAGGCAAAAGTTACGATGTAGAAAATGTAGGCAAAGATTTCATTCAGCAAAACAATGTACTAATGATAAAGTCAGCCGTAAAGGAAAGTAGTAAGGTGAATTGAAAATAAATTATGGATCAGAATGTCAAAATTAATTGTGTGAATAAATAAATAAACAAGTCTACCGTTGCTAAGTTATTTACCCCAAGTAAAAAAAAAAATACGATTTCACGAAATCCTGGTAGACAACGGAGTTTCTATAACTATGGTAAAATTATTGTGAGTGTATCATAAGACTGTAAGAAAACGCAGTAGTTTTGTTTAGTTTACGATAGTCAAGATAGTGACTAAATAATTATAAATTCGATTTGATAAGGCGGGTTTCAAGCAATGAATACTCTCCGACTGTTAGGCCGTCATCTAAACGCCAGGAAAAAGAGAGAAAAGAAGCTCTCCTTCTGACAGCAAAAAATGGGCGGCGAGGTCACGGCCGGAGCGGAACGTCAACAATACCGTCCCCTCCACCGAGCGCACCGAAGGGGCGAACCGGGGCCCTAAACCTAGCGACTTTAACTATTTATTTTAGCTGAACGAAATGTTAGGCAGCCGAAATTAATGTGAAAATAGCAGTTCCAGACCTGCGGAAATCGTTTTGCAAAGTTTCATGGAGGTTCAAAACGTAGGAACACAAGTGATTTACGAAAATGATACACGTAAATGTACACCATTTCAAGAATTCTGCTCACCAGATTGAAGTCAAACAACTTACCAAACCGTTTTCTGCAGGTAAAAAAGTACTATTTACGCATTCAGTTCGCCTTGTCAACGTTTCGATAACTTTATACAATGATTTAAAGTCGCGAGGTGGGAGCCTCAGCTCCCGGCCGAGGCGGCCATGGTTGAAAGACGGCCGGCGACACAGCGCACGCGCGTCCACCTCAAACAAACCTTGTTTACACAACGTGCCAACCTAGAAAACATGAAAAGGATCACTAATCCCCCTACGTTACGATTTGAAATTATTATCTTAGGTTGGCAGAAGTGCGCCGCAGTCGACTGTTCGTTCGGTAAAAATGAAGTAGGTTTCGAAAGGGCGGTATGGTGGTCACGTGCGAATTTCAGTGGTGTCATCTCTTTCTTGAGCGTTTCACTGAAGCAGAGCTTTGTTTGAACGCAGACTTTAGAGGTTTCTCTTTCGCTCCGTGTTGGCTCGACTCCGCCTAGCCCCACCACGAAAAACTATCCCCTTTTCCTGGTGATTTCAGCTGACAAGTCGAGCATTACCATAGCAACTGAAATTTCAATTCAAATTTACAGAAAATCTGTAGTTTAAATTTCTATTAAACTTTCAGAGTGAGTATACAAGTTTACATACTATAACTGTAGGTAATATTATAAAAACCGTTGGAGCGGATTTTTTCCTCCCGTAAGGGGCCATATAAAACAATTGACAGACGTTTCAAAGCGATTTTAGAAGGCAACTCCGTTGCCTAAAAAAAAGGAGGATAAGGAAGATAAAAGTTGCTAAACTAAAACACCAGGGTTAAGCAACAACATGTATTCAATAGTAAAAAAAAACAAAGAGTACATGCGGGGGAAAAGGTACATGCAAAAGGTACATGCAAAAGGTACATGCAAAACGAACAAGGAGGAGGAGCACATGCATAAATTTGAAACACAGGAAACAATAAATAATGCAAAATACAAATAAAAAAAGGGACACTAAAGGGAGTGGCGGCCCCGGGCGGAGAGAGGACGACTCCTCCGGTGGTCCAGCAGTCCTCGAGGTCCTCCAGTGTCCCGGTGCCGATGCCTTAAATCAAACCAAAGCGACACGTAAGTAAAAAAAAATACGATTTCACGAAATCCTGGTAGTCAACGGAGTTTCTATAACTATGGTAAAATTATTGTGAGTGTATCATAAGACTGTAAGAAAACGCAGTAGTTTTGTTTAGTTTACGATAGTCAAGATAGTGACTAAATAATTATAAATTCGATTTGATAAGGCGGGTTTCAAGCAATGAATACTCTCCGACTGTTAGGCCGTCATCTAAACGCCAGGAAAAAGAGAGAAAAGAAGCTCTCCTTCTGACAGCAAAAAATGGGCGGCGAGGTCACGGCCGGAGCGGAACGTCAACAATACCGTCCCCTCCACCGAGCGCACCGAAGGGGCGAACCGGGGCCCTAAACCTAGCGACTTTAACTATTTATTTTAGCTGAACGAAATGTTAGGCAGCCGAAATTAATGTGAAAATAGCAGTTCCAGACCTGCGGAAAATCGTTTTGCAAAGTTTCATGGAGGTTCAAAACGTAGGAACACAAGTGATTTACGAAAATGATACACGTAAATGTACACCATTTCAAGAATTCTGCTCACCAGATTGAAGTCAAACTTACCAAACCGTTTTCTGCAGGTAAAAAAGTACTATTTACGCATTCAGTTCGCCTTGTCAACGTTTCGATAACTTTATACAATGATTTAAAGTCGCGAGGTGGGAGCCTCAGCTCCCGGCCGAGGCGGCCATGGTTGAAAGACGGCCGGCGACACAGCGCACGCGCGTCCACCTCAAACAAACCTTGTTTACACAACGTGCCAACCTAGAAAACATGAAAAGGATCACTAATCCCCCTACGTTACGATTTGAAATTATTATCTTAGGTTGGCAGAAGTGCGCCGCAGTCGACTGTTCGTTCGGTAAAAATGAAGTAGGTTTCGAAAGGGCGGTATGGTGGTCACGTGCGAATTTCAGTGGTGTCATCTCTTTCTTGAGCGTTTCACTGAAGCAGAGCTTTGCTTTGAACGCAGACTTTAGAGGTTTCTCTTTCGCTCCGTGTTGGCTCGACTCCGCCTAGCCCCCACCCACGAAAAACTATCCCCTTCTCCTGGTGATTTCAGCTGACAAGTCGAGCATTACCATAGCAACTGAAATTTCAATTCAAATTTACAGAAAATCTGTAGTTTAAATTTCTATTAAACTTTCAGAGTGAGTATACAAGTTTACATACTATAACTGTAGGTAATATTATAAAAATCGTTGGAGCGGATTTTTTCCTCCCGTAAGGGGCCATATAAAACAATTGACAGACGTTTCAAAGCGATTTTAGAAGGCAACTCCGTTGCCTAAAAAGAGAGAGAGAAGAGGAACGGAAAGGAGGGAGAAAGCAAAAGACTCACCTAGTCTTCCATGGTTAGGTCGACGTATTCAGGGTCGGCGATCAGACCACCGGGATACTCGATTCCCGGGGGTGGAACCTGGGGGACCACCGGGGAGCCCTCGAAGTCTTCGGCCCGGAAGCCGCCGTTCCGGAACACGTCTGTCTGCAGGAGAATCTAAAAAGAAAGAAGGGAGACTCGTAAAACAACACGGCAGAGAAGTGGAAAAGAGATGAAAAAAAGGGAAATGGAAAACTCACATAGCATGGCTCGAGGCAGCACGAACAACCGTAAAACCACTCCTCGGCGAGGAAAGCAGCAGGTACAAATTGTTCGAACTGAAAAAAGGACGGGTCCAACACGCTCCAGAACAGACTGTTGGATGCGGCTTGGATACATTGCAGGCAGATCTAAAAGAAGGAGGAACGGGTCTCAGGGCAGAAGGACGAGACGCACATCAGGGAAGTCCAAGGGGACGCACGGCGAGTAAAAGCCGAACACTTGGAATACTCACGCGGCGAAGCGTCGGGTCACCGATGATTCGTCCGACAAAGTGCTGAACTGGGACGCGGTGGACTTCCATGACGCTGGAGCTTGCCTGGGAGATTCGAGGGTGAGACGGGGAGAGGCAGCGGCGCTTACGCGGCGAAGGCTGGCGGCAGAATGACGCTAAGCGACGCGGACCGACGCGTTTGTCCAGGGCGTAACAATACCGCGAAGTTTGACCAATCCCGGGGCAAGAGCAGTGTTGCGTGCGCGATCACGTGATCAAAGGGGAGTGGGGAGAGCCCCCACGTGTTCGGGGAACGACCGGAAGGAACAAAAAGGGGTCCTCAGCAAGGACTAGCGGAAATAAAACCGCAAGTTCGAGTAATCGACTAAGCGAGTCGAGAAGTAAAGACGAACAAAAATACAAACAACTGTGCTGCTGAAAGTAAACAACAGAATACTCACAGTGATAAAAGAGAGTAATGAATTAAAATTGCAGCATTCAAAAACGTCAAGACGAAGGAGAGACCGCAGCAACGCAGACAAAGGAGACTCAACGCAGAAACGAGGAAAACGACGCTGGATCAGATACGCGCTCCATCAAGAATCCAAAAGGCAAGTATGCATAACCTTCAAAAAGGTTAAGGGTTATGAGAGGTTTAGATTTTTAAGGTGTCACGTAGATAGGATTAGTTAGCCGAGTAGGAGACACCAAGGGCTAAGAATCTTACGCCCTAGGCAGCTGCTCAAATATCAAACTTGTACTGTTCCCAGTGTTTTTGTGTGTTACAGGTTCTCTGTCACACTACAGGACATCAAGATGTCAAGATATAATCACAAATTTAACTGGAACGGATCCCCGTGGTTGACGTCCTTGAAGGATTAAACTACTATTAAACAGGCTTAATAGTGGTCCGGAGAAGGAGTCATACTAGTGCATTGCTACATGCTAGGGGAGAAGTCAATTTCTTTTTGTTTGCACACTGAGTCAAGCTAGTAGGGTTGCGACCCGTAGGCTAGACTGGTCCAGCAAAACACCTTTTTCAGATATCAAACGCGTTCGTGGTCTCAAATCGATGGTTTTGGTTAGTAACCCACAGATCCGAAGTCGTTTTACTCTGCGATAAACCATGGCCGTGCCCCAAGGGGCCTAAGTGGGGCCTAAATGAGTCGAAATTCAAAGTATGAAAAATTTGTATTGATGTTGGCCTTATGGGTAAACACGTCATTTTGCGGCCCTATGGGCGAAAATTTCGTCCGTTTTGCCGTATCTGTCGTAGTTTTTGAGATATAGACAATTTTTTGTCAATTTTGGAGCTTTTTTGAAAACCTTTCGAAAAACTCCTCCTGAAGTCCTAGTTTTGGGTCAAAAGTGTCGAATCAGGGCTTGTTTTCATCAGAAAGACGATCTCTATCAGATAAAATTTTGCGCGGGGCGGTGGGACGTCCCTGTGGAATTTTGATTTTTCAAATTTTAGCCATTTTTAAGCAATTTCGAGCAACTTTGCAAGGCGCTACTCAAGTGCTCCTGCCCCGCGCAAATTTTTTTCTGACAGAGTTCGTCTTTCTGATATAAACAAGCCCTAATTTGATACTTTTGACCCAAAACTAGGACTTCAGGAGGAGTTTTTCGGAATGTTTTCAAAAAAGCTCCAAAATTGACAAAAAATTGTCTATATCTCAAAAACTACGACAGATACGGCAAAACGGACGAAATTTTCGCCCATAGGGCCGCAAAATGACGTGTTTACCCATAAGGCCAACTTCAATACAAATTTTTCATACTTTGAATTTCGACTCATTTAGGCCCCACTTAGGCCCCTTGGGGCACGGCCATGGTTTATCGCAGAGTAAAACGACTTCGGATCTGTGGGTTACTAACCAAAACCATCGATTTGAGACCACGAACGCGTTTGATATCTGAAAAAGGTGTTTTGCTTGACCAGTCTACCCGTAGGCTTGTACAAGGTGGAAGTCCACAGGATTAGTTAGGGATTTTAGTAAAGTTTGCAAAATAATTTATTGGAATTGTATAACGTTAACGTTAGAGCATTGAATTTTGAATTGTAAAACTGAAATGTGTAACGGAGACAAAGGCGAAAAAGTTAGGGAGTGACAAAACGAGGATTTTTGTCAAGGAGAGGGGTTCTAAAAAGAGGGAATAATGTAGTATTGTCGCTATAACCTAACCAGGTTACACCCAAACAAGCAGAAGGCTCTCCGAAGCACGGCCACCAGTGATCACTGTTGGTAGCGACATCCTACATGCAGCCAGAACCCAACAATAGTTTTGTTTTACGATCGCCTTTGTTCTCCCTGTTGTTTTGCCAATCACCCAATAAAAAGGGCGCGAGCTTTGAGCTCGTCGCCAGTCTTCCCTCAGGTGAACTACGACTCACACTGATATCGGCTCCCCACAGAACCCACAATACATACATACATACATATACATATATATATATATATATATATAGCATATTCTTCAATAAAATTATTGCACATATCAGACTTAAGTTTGTTAGGAGAGTTGTAAACCATATATTCATTAATATTAAATCTATTCCACAGTTTACAAGAGCTGATTAACAAGGAATTTGCATATTTAACAGTGCGGTGCTGCGGGACAGTCATGGTATTCTTAGTGAATCTATTATCTCTAACACTTACATTAGAAAGCAAGAGATAGTTTTGATGAAGATAGTGAGGTTTCTTATTCTTAAGTATTTTCCATAGTAAAAGAGCTTGTTGTACCATTTTTCTATCACAGACCTTGAGAAAGCGCAAAATGAAATAGGACTCGGTGATGCGATCAGACTTCTTAGCACCCGTTATAAAACGTACACAGGCATTTTGTGCACATTGAAGTTTATCAACACTTCCTTCTAACATATTATTAAATAGTACAGAGCCATAATCAAACAAAGGAAATAGTAGGGAATTAACAAGCTTAGTCCTGACTGAAATTGGGATAAGAGGCATATTTCTTTTTAGCTGTGCAAGCGTTCTAAAGGCTTTTTGCATTACTAAGGTACTATGCTCAGTCCAGGAGAGAGTACAATCCAAAGTTATACTTAAGTTTAAAACAGTTGTCTGGTAAGGAATATCAATGCCATTTATAGAGATACAAGGGAATATTTCATATTGCCTCTTGAGCATCGATAAATATTGATTAGAACCAAAAATTATAGGCTGAGTTTTCTCTACATTCAGTGCCAGATTATGCTTAAGACTATATGTCACAATATTTGATAGGTCATAGTTAATTCTGTCGACAGTGTCACAAAAATTATTAAGTGCAAAATCAATATAAACCTGGAAGTCATCAGCATACAAGTGGTAATTACAATATTCCAGAACATTACTAATATCATAAATGTAGAGAGTAAAGAACAATGGTCCTAGAACACTCCCCTGAGGGACGCCTGTTTCTGGAAAAGCCCAATCAGAAATATAGTTGAGCCCAGAGACAACTCTATGGCGTCTTTCATTCAGATATTCAGAGACCCGACATACTGCACTATCTGAGAAGCCCAGAGCTTTCAGTTTGGATAAAAGTAGTTTGTGATGCACTCTGTCAAAAGCCTTGCTAAAATCAAGTAATACAAGTAGATTAATTTTTTTCTTATCAATGGCTTGCCTAAGATCATCAGTTACTTTTATAAGTGCTGTGGTAGTGCTGTATCCCTTTCTGAAGCCAGATTGAAGTGGATTTTAATGTTATGTTCATCAAGAAAACTTACAATTTGCTCATGGACAATTTTTTCTACTGCTTTAGAAAGTACACACAGTAGTGACACAGGTCTAAAATCTTTAGCTTGAACAGGATTTTTACATTTTGGTATAGGAATAATGTTAGCACTCTTCCAGACCTTAGGGAATACACCACTTTCTAAACTGAAGTTATATACATGTCCAATTACAGGCACAATTAGATCAAGGATGAGTTTCACAAAAGTAACGGGAATGCCATCTATGCCTACAGCTTTGGAAGTAATACTTTTAATGGCTTTTACAACATCAGAAGGATAAACATATTTAAAATAGAACCTCTCATAGGTAGGTTGATCTTTCTTTTCATATGCAAGTATGGATTGTTCTATTAAATCACTATTTTCTATTGTTGAAACACTGGCATAGTGATTGTTTAATTGATTTGCATTAATTGGGAATTCTGAGGTGTTTAAGGTTGACGACTTTGTTTTAATGCCAAGAGATCTTATGCCATTCCATATACCTTTCACAGATGCTTCACTGAATATTTTATGATAGTATTTATTCTTCTCATTTCTTATAGTTTGTTTTACACAATTTCTAAGTACCCTGAAGCACTCAAATGAATTGCTAGATCTATCTTTTCTATACTTGTTCCAGGCTGAGTTTCGCTTCCAAATGAGTTTAAGGATATCTTTTGTCATCCAGGGTGTAGCTCTTTGCCTTACTCTTTCAGTTTTAATAGGTGCATGTTTATCCATCACATTAGTAAAAATTACGTTAAGTTCTTCCACTTTCCTATCTATATTCCCAGCATTAAATACATTTGACCATGGGGCATTTAAAACGTCATCTTTTAGCTTTTCAAATTCAATGTTATTGTAATCTCTGAAAGAAATGGGTACTTTCTCTGATTTTGGCACTCTCAAATTATAAAAAGCGTACATAAGGTCATGCCTGGAAAAGCCTGGTGCGCCTGTTTGGCCAAAAGTTACTAGCTTATCTTGGAAGTTACTAGCTATTGTATCAAGGTTACTATTACAAGTGCCAGAGTGAAATGTGCTTTCATAAGGTACTCTTGTCAAGTCACAGGACTTCAAAGCTCTTTCTATGGATATGCATTCTTCACTTTCAGTTTCAAAGCCAGCATTTAGATCTCCACACAAAGCAACAAATGTGTAATGTGGCAAGAAATCACATAGATTATTCAAAAATAAATCCATGAATCCAGTATCAGGAGGCCTATAAATACACACAGCTAATACTTTGGAAGAGTCACTTCACACTTCAACAAAAACATACTCAGGGGTATTACCATCACTCTTTGATGAATGTACTTGTTTTGCTACAAGGTTATCTCTGACATAAAGAGCTACTCCTCCGCCAGAAGTATTAGTAATTCTATTTGCATTAAAAATGTTGTAGTTAGAGATCTCAGTTACACTGGTGTCTTTAAAGAAAGTTTCAGTAACGCCAATGATATCAATATCACTTTCACTGAAAATATGACAAAATTCAGCATAATGCACGCTGTTCTGCAATGACTGTGCATTTATATGAATTATTTTGAGTAATTTATTATTGATACTAGGCCTACTTAAATGACAAATATACTGTTTTAAATTAACAACTTCGTTCACAACCATACAATATGAATAGGTCGATGCCCTCGACCAATTATTTGAACCATATTAGAGGGTACTAATAACTGAACAGAAATAAACATAAAGATATTTGGTATACAAAACAAATATAGAACAAAAGAGACAAGGTAGGTAAGAGTGGTATCGTTCACATACTAACATTCCATTCTGCAGGAGGACACTCCTCCATTAGAGAGTTCAAGTCTGACTCAGTTTTGATTCGATGAAAGTTGCCATCGACTTTGACTATAATAACTCCGTCTGAGGTCCACACCGGAAGGTTAGAGTAGGATTCACTTGCTTTAGTTAGGATACTCTGTCTTTTCCTAGTTAGGTCTTCTCTTACCGAAAAGCCAGTGCCCTTGAGTCCTTTTTTCGCTTTAAATAGACGTTGTCTATCAGCGAAGGGCACAAATTTGACAATGATAGCACGATTTTTGCCACCCACTTTGCGGCCGACACGATGAGATCTGCTGATGCTTCACATTGGAAGATTAACACCAGCCTTGGCTGCAACATTGCATACAAGAGTGTCAGTGTCATCGGGCTGGGTCTCCTTCACCCCAAACACACGTAAGTTGTTGCAGCGATTATATTGCTCGAGTTCATCAGTTCTGTCATGAAAGGCACTGTCCAGGAGAGACAATTTCTCATTGGTCCTTGCCTCACTTAGCTTGATTTTTGCGTCTATCCCCTCTAACAGAGGAAGAGACTTGAGTGACCAGTATATTGAGCTGGTCAGGGTCAAGGACGAAAGGTTTGGGCTTGGGAGGCATCGTGCCACTCTAACCTCCAAACTCTCGGGTGCTCACAAGTTGATCACTTTATCCACTTTGTCACAGCGTCAGTATAAGATTCACTACGGTGGGCGATCGTGCAGGTATGACGATCAGTTCCAGCGGTGTTGACAACAGAAATAACACTTTAGTACCCGAAAAAAACACATTTATTTTGGTCGGGTGGGACGAGCGAAGACCGGACTACTCTGCCATCTTGCAAGAGCGGAGACGGGGCTAGGATGATCGCAGGGGGCTAATATGATCGAAGGGATATAAGATAAACGGAGGACGCTAATATGATCGCATGGGGATAAGTTGATCGCAATGGCTAACCTAACCTTACCCAACCTATCCTTGCAAACATGATCGCAGGTGGCTAAGATATTCGCATAGGGTTGAGAAGGTCGAAGAGGGCTAGATTGATCGAAGAGGGCTTAGATGATTGCATGATGATAAGTTTATCGCTAGGGGCTAAGATTATCGCAGGTGGCTAAGTTGATTGAAGAGGAAAAAAATAATCGAAGGAGGCTAAGATTATCGCAGTGGCTAACCTAACGTAACCTATAACGTAACCAATCTCTGCAAAGTTGATCGCAGGAGGGTAATATGATCGCAGGGGGCTAAAACGACCCATGTCACTCACCTAACATAAAATATCGCCGCAATAAAGTTGATCGCAGGGGGAAAAGATAATCGCAGGAGAATAATATAATCGCAGACGGCTAAGATAATTGCATGTGGCTAAGCTTATCGTAGGGGGATAAGATGTTTGCAGGCGGCTAAGATGATTACAGAGGGCTAAGATGAACGCAGGGGGTTAAGATGATCGCAGTGACTTCCCTAACCTAACCCAATCTATCCTTTAACCATGATCGCAGTAGGAAAAGATAATAGCATAGAGCTACGATGATCGCAGGGTTACAGTGACTAACCCAACCTAACCTTGCAAACATGATCGCAGGGGGATAGGATGATCGCAGTGACTAAGCTTACCTGACCTAAACCTATCCCTGCAAACGTGATCGCAGGGGGATCAGATAATCGTAGAGGGCTGAAATGACCGGTGTGGCTAACCCCAAAGAGGAATAAAGGTGGAAGAAACGTGGATTCCACGTGGATATGTGACGTGGTATCGACGTGGAAGAACCACGTCACATCCACGTGGATTTGACACCTTTTTCCACGAAATTTCCACGTGGAAATCACGTGGATTCAACGTGCTGGCAACGAAAATTAATTCTTTATTTTACCTCATGTGGCGTTGAACCCACAACTTTTGGATTAGAAGTCTAGTACCTTATCCACTACCCTACGTCGACGGTGTTGGAGGAGGCATGTCAGCTACCGTTCCTATTCCGAAGCTCACCTTATTGGCCTGAAAGTATCCGTTTAGCGTAGGGCGTTGCGCGTTGTACGTTATGAAACTAACCCTTGAAATATGGATTCTACGTATCTAGAACAAATTTTAAATACTGTTCAAGAACGTAAATATATGTTTGAACACTTTTTTAACGTTGAACGCAAAACGTTCGAACGTGGATTCCTCGTGGATTCCACGTGGATTCCACGTGGATTCGGCGTGGATTGATTCCACTTTATTTCGACGCGTTTCAACGTTATCTCGTAAAACGCGATGATCAGGACAATATTATATATCTTCTTGTGTAAGCTGAACAGTTACGCCCAAAGTTACAAAAGATGGTGGATTTTGGCAAAATGGTGGAAATGACGTAGAATCCACGTGATATCCACGAACATTAATTTTACTTCAAAAACGCCGTAATACACATGCCCCTATTGACCAATACGATCAACATACTATTTAAAATCGTTTAGCAGCAGAATGAAGAAAAAATATTTGAGGTGGAAAAATAGTTGAAATCTCGTCGACACATCCACGTCCACGAAATTTCCACGAATCCACGTTGAATCCACGTGGAATCCACGTGACGTTCCTCTTTGGGAACGTAATTAAAAACAACCTATCACGGCACAGTTGATCGCAGGTGGCTAAGATAGTCGCAGAGAGAAAAGATAATCGCAGTATGCCAAGGTGAGCTCAGGGGGTAAGATATTCGCAGGAGGTTTAGACTATTACAGGGGGCTAAGATGATGGCAGGGGGCTAAGATTATCGCACGGGGGAGAAAGTAAGCGGAGGACGCTATTTTGATGTCATGGGGATAAGACGATTGGAATGGCCATCCTCACCTAACTTTTTTACCTTTCCCTGCAAACATGATCGAAGGTGGCTAAGATATTCGCAAAAGGTTACGATGTGCGAAGAGGGCTAAGATGATCAAAGAGGGCTAAGATGATCGCAGGCAGCACGAAAAGATTATCGCAGAAGTCTAAGATTATCGCAGAGGGATAATTTAATCGAAGAGGGACAAATTACATCGCAAGAGGCTAAGATGATCGCATTGGCTAACTTAACCTAACCTTTCCATAAAAAGTTGATCGCAGTATGCTACGATGATTACAGGGGTCTAAAGTGATCGCAAGGGGATACGATATTCGCAGGAAGCTAATATGATCCCAGGGGCATTGGATGATGATCGCAGGGGGATGAGATAATCGCAGAGGCCTAAAATGATCACAAGGGGCTAAGGTGATCAGTTACCAAGTTCCACATGCGACTTTGTTAGTTTGCAGCTTTTTCTAAGAGTTTCATTGCAGCTTAATTCATACAGGTTCTTGTTAAAATCCCATTTAATTTCCTGCCCGTTCTTCCAAAGTCTATTTTCACTAAAGTTGTTTCTGAGGCACTTTATCAGATGAGGCACATCTGAGATGAAAAACTACTTTCTGTCTTCCTCGCCTGAAAAGATGTTGCGTGTGCTGAATGGTATTTTGGGGCCATCAGCCAGAGAATCCTGCATCTGCATCATCTTGAAAAATGTTCAGTTGGTCCTTGCACCGTCACATACAAGGCAGATGACCTTCGGAGGCCAATTTTCGAGTTCTTCAATCACTGAAAGGGAAGTAATTGACAAGTTAGTAATATATCCTCTTAAGCTGCCACATTCTGCCTGATAAGTTATCTGACTCATAATTTTACCTGTCCACGTTCTGTTGTAGATTTAATCAGCTGTAGCAGTTGTCACAGCATAAATCCCAACAACTTCCTTAAGGCTCTTCTCCCCAGTCAGATTTTTTGCCATGAAGACCACGACTTTCTTGGCTATCTGTGGTTTACAGGAGGAACTATTTGAGTCCAATCTTTCAATTTCCTCCTCTACAGCGTCTAAGTTGGAATAGCTTAGGGGCCATCCATATACTACGTGACCCATTTTGGGCCATTTTTGACCCCCCCCTCCCCCTCCGTGACCGTCCGTAGTACGGCGCCCAACATGGTCACGTAGTAATTTTTTTCTTCTAATTTTAGCGTTAAAAAAACGTGCACGACTGCGGGAACGACTTTTAATGTTCCGACAGGTGAAACATGCGGCATGTGTACACGAACTAGACATGATAATGACAGAATTTCCTTGGCATTTATTTTGTCAGCCAGCCAGCTGGGCGAAGGCGGGCAAGCCGTGCCGGCGCCATGCCACGCCAGTCAGGCGTCGGTCTCCATAGCAGACGACGGGGCGTTAATTGTGTGTATTTTGCTGCGTGTAGCAGGCATTCTGACGAATACTACGATACTACGTGACCAGCGCTGCCCCCCCCCCCTCTCCCCCCCGTGACTGACCGTAGTGTAAGGCCGAACCCCCTCCCCCCCCTAAACAGGTCACGTAGTATATGGATGGCCCCTTATTAGTCTTCCTGTCTTTGAGTCAAACACAACTCCTTCACGTATTGTCATCTCATCAAAGAGCAGAGCCATATAGTTTTCCTTTCCATGGGATGGCATGTTTTCTACCAGTTTCTCAAGATTAGCTGTTCTAATAGGGTATTCCGGACAAGCCGAGGACCGGAAACGAAGGCGACGTCCACCGTGGTCGGATTTCAGCCTAATGGCTTCTGCATCCGGATTGTCTGCTGTGGACCGCCGCCATCTTTGTTCAGATTCACATTCGCATGTCGTGTTGTTTTGGTCACGGAGGACTTCGCTTGTGATTTGTCACCTCTACGACTCCTTTCCGTCCGTTATGTTTTCCTAGAACACCCGCCGATATCCGAATGTGAATCTGAACAAAGATGGCGGCGGTATCCACAGCAGACAAACCGGATGCAGAAGCCATTGGGCTGAGATCCGACCACTGTGGACGTCGCCTTCGTTTCCGGTCCTCGGCTTGTCCGGAATACCCTATTCCAAGCTGTTCCGGATTAATGTGTGTGTAGTCTTGAAGAGTGGTTTTGCGTGGAAGGCGAACTATATTTCGCATTTCATCATAGCAGCCTGGACCCTTAGACTCAAGCCTTATGGCTTATCTGACCCTCATAGGGTGCCATCTCATTCCTGATGAGGTTTTGCAGCCAAGTGCTTTGCATTGCTGCTCCCAAAAGAGGCTCTGCATATTTGTCATCCTGTCTTTGTGTTTGTCCATAATTTTTGTGAAGGTTCCATTCATGTCATTTAGATTGATACCATTCTCCTTGCTTTCCATCAGCTGCATTTTGATGTTGTTTTTTTTTTGGCTTGTTGTAGGTATCTTATCTTGCTACCCAACATCTTGAGGGCCTTGTCCTTTTCATCACTCGTCATTGTTGAGTGAGGCCTTTTCTGTGGGCATGTTTTGGGAGGTATGTTCTCTCTCTCTTGATGCCTGCTGTGAGCGGTTCGCAGTGCTCCTCCCAGAGACTTGCACTGAAGGCAACGGTTGCTGTCCCTCACAAGGAGGTGACATGATGTCGCTCTGGATGTCTTCATAGCGACATCCTCAAAGCCTCCCTTACATCTCTTCCACAGGTAGGTGTAATTTTGATTGGCAACTCCTGGGCATATCTGGTATCTCTGGTCAATGAGGTGGCAAATTTCTTGGATGGTTTTGTGCTTTGAATGACAGTATAGACCATGGTCTAGTTTGAGACTTTGACCACTCACTTTTAAATCTATTGTTTCGCCAGTTATGCACAGCCTGATGAGTGGTATTAAATTATCTCATACTTTCACGCAAAATGAGGTTTCGGATGTTTCTTTAAAAATCCGATCTGGTGGAAAAGTCAGTGGATCCTGTTGGAGAAAACAAAGATAAACATGTATTGTATGATACTTTTGAATCATTTTTATTTTCTGTATTTCATTGTCTTACCCCTTGTCTGATAGGTCTAAATCACTGATGAGCTGACATAACAGCGTAAGTCCATCAACCCTCTTTTTACAGGACACAATTAAAATGTCCTAGCTCACACAAAATCAGTATTTTATAATTACAATGGGCATAATAAAATAGGAAAAATTTACAAGCAAACACACAGTGATAAAATCGATACCTACAATGCAAACAAACGTAGTTCCCGAGCCCTGGTGCAGACTGACGTACTTCTGAGACCCTCGGGGCAAACTAACGTACTTCTGAGACCGTCGGGGCAGACTAACGTAGTTCCTATTTTTTTAACCAAGAACTACGTAAGTCTGCCCCAAGGGTCTCAGAAGTACGTTAGTCTGCCCTGAGGGTCCTAGAAGTACGTTTGTTTGCCCCGAGGGTCGGGAACTACGTTTATTTGCATTGTAGGTATCGAAATAAAGGATCCCAACATTATGTATAAACAAGATAACGGCCTCTCAATAGCTTCAAAAGAGCGAATGTCCACCTGTGAGCAGGTCAAAACAACAAAAGTCCATAGCCTTGCAAGGCAAAACACCGAAAGTCCAGAGCTGGGCTGACATAACAGCGTAAGTCCAGCTGGCTCCTGGACTTACGCTGTTTTGTCAGCCCAGCTCTGGACTTTCGCTCTTTAGTCAGCTAACACTTGGACATTCGCTGTTGTGTCAGCCCAGTAATAGACTTTTGTCCTAACATTGTATGTGAGTGCGCACTTCTCTATATTTTGTGTGCAAAACATCCACACATGGAATCTCAAATCCACAAAATCATTTAATTTCACTTTAGTACACCTTTCATCATCCAAACAGCATGACTCTATGCTCTCTTGTCTAATAGTCACAATAAATGTCCATGTCACAGATAAGTTTCATTTCACTCACCAGGTCACCCAAGAACAGAAGACAGAAATTTTCTTGACAGTGTACTTGTGGAGAGTCTGCGGGTCCATTGAGTGCCGAGAGTGGGATGTAACCTCCACATACCTTTCTTGTTTAAGTTGTCCACACATCCCTGGGTAAATACACAGTTTTCTGTGGTGATTTTCGATGCCATTGCCCATCAGATGGGCCACACAAACGCGATGTATTTATGCGATATCATCATGGGAAAACGACTAGGCACACAAAATGTATTCAATGAATTAAATGTAAATAAAGCACAGAAAAACGAAACAATCAGAAACTGGCTCCGCGGCGGTTGTCTTCTGCTACTAATGGCTGCAGGGAGTACCGCCCTTTGCAAAGATTTAATTGCAAGCTCATAATTTCCGGCTGAACTGTGAGAGGGCAGAGGGCATCAAAGCAACAGTCGGTAGGCGTGCAGCAGACGACACGACTCGTCGTCGATGCGTGTATTCCGTTTGCACTCAGCTTCTCCGATCCCACCCGCTACGCCACCCAGAGCGAGGCTTCGCGGTCCCCTCCACCTGCATCGGTATGCGAAGCTTACCGCTCGCCGCCAAGGCAAGCTGCTTACATACAAATATTCTTTTGCCAATTTCATCGCAAGCAAACTTTTAAAAAATTAAAATAATCATGCCTCAATCATCATCAATCAAAATCAAAGCTAAAATTTTGTACTGCTTTTGCAAACAGCCCGAGGATTACAGGTAGGATAGTAAACAATCTGTGCCTTTTTAGTACAAGTGTATTTTGAAGTAATTACTTGATTTGGTTTAGATTTATGATTGCATGCGACAGTTGTAATAAATGGTTTCATGGAGAATGTGTAAATATTTCTAAAAATCAAGGTAATTTTAACAGTTAGCAGAAATTCTATGTTTCTTTTAACCTGAATCATCTTACCTTGTGCTTTGACGTGTTTGTTCCCTTAAGCTGTCAATATTAATGAATGGTGGTGCGCAAAGTGTAAGGCTGACAAATGCGCCTCTGATTATAGAAAACTAGCTCAGAGTTATGGAGAGCTTTTATTGGTTGTGTACCAGAGGGAAAAGGAGAAAAGATATCTCATTGAGGACTTATGCGAGCTAAGGCGTAAGCAGTCAGACGCTGTGGAAAGTGACATTGTTCGTCTGAAAATGGAGGTAAGAGTATTTTTTTTCTACATCTAAACGCCTTGCTCAATTTGTTGGAATGCTTGAATTGTTGAATCTTGTATTTTTATGTATCTATGTTAGAGACATCTTGCACAGGAAGGAGCTAGAGCAGCACATCAACATGAAAATGTCTTCTAAAACAACAACCATCATGTTGTTACTAATTCATCTGATGATTTTCTTGTCAGCAACAGTTCCGTGGTGAGATTTGAAAGAAACATTGAATTTTTCTATATCTTCATATGTAGAGTGTGACTAGCTTTCTATTCTCTTTAAATAAGGAGAAAATTTCTTCAATTAGTGCGGCAGAGCAGGAAATTATTCAATCAAAGGACTTTGAAAGAAGTACTCATGGATCTGAATCTAAAGAAACTGAAGATGAGATAATGAAAACTGTAAGTTTGCATTACCCTTTCCACATCAGACTTTTAGGGGAGTTCTTTAAACCTCATGGAACATTAACTCTGTCCTTGCAGAAATCAGAAGCTGCTAAATCGGAGAAGTCTCTTCAGGAAACTATTGCACCTGAAACCTCTGAAACAAGAGCACAAGTTCATGTTACTGAAGAATGTGAAGATTGTGAGACTTTGAAGAGGAAATTGGAAGAAACAAAACATGAATGTAATGCTCTCAAAGCGCAAAACAGAAAGAGGCTCAGTCTGAACAGGAAAAATGGTACATTTTCTCAGCCACAATATCAAAATAAGAAAAAATTTATTTTAGTTGAATTTTAATTGAAAGTGTAATGTAAATTTAATAATTGTGTTACTAATTTCAAGTTCAATATCAGTATTCAATAAAAAATGTGTGCAGAAACATTCAAAAAAATTAAACTGGTAATTGTTAAGTTGTTGTATTAATGATCTTATGGACGTACACTCACAAGCAAGATTATATATGACTGTTACAGAGTGTTATAGATTATATACTTTTACACTAATATTTGGTTCAATATTGAAAGAAAAAATTCTACATTTATATTTAGTAAAATAACATTGGATAATAGTACATTGAAACAAACAATTTTAGATTAATATTTGGTTAAACATTATGGCTACACATTTTGAAACAAAACCAAGGTCTTTTCACAATTTTAAAATATATCAGTTACAACAATTACTTTGGTAACTGGCAATTAGCCGCAACACACTTGTTCAAGGAATGGGGGACCTTTGCTTTCTTCTGCGGGGGATTAGCCCAGGTTGGTAAGGCATTGGCTCAGCTCTCCTTTTCACTTGCTTGTTGTAATCATGATGAGTCTTTTTTACACTGTTCCTTGGCCTCCCTCCAGGTTGTGCTTGTTTTCCACCATCATCAGTATGTACTCTTCTTCCCAGAGCTGTAGGTTGAACATTAATTCTAGAGCTTCTACCAAAAACTGGCTTCAAAACTGATTGGTCCTTAGAAAAAGTTGCAAGAGCAGATGCAAGAGTGGACTCATAGTTAGCCCTGTTGGCAATGGTAAAATATGCATTCAAGAATTTGTCAACTGGTTCAGCCATATAGTCGGGACTTGAAGATAATTTCTGGAAGAGATCTTCTGCCATATTCATGATCCTCTCTCTTTTTTCCTCCAGGCTGCTTTGGCTGAGGTTATTATTATTCGCAAGGCCCTCTAATATTTCTGGTGGCTCATAATCCTCATTCTACAATAAAACAAAAAACTTAAAATAAGGAACCAAATAAAAATCCTGCAACATATTAATGTTTTGAAAAAATGAAGTACATACCTGATCTATGGCATTTCCTTCTCCCTGAGAAGGTGAATTTGAATCAAGTTCAATAGGTTGGACAACTACTTCACCACCCTTCAGGGTATCAAATAACCCATCAGGAGCTGTTGTTTGTCCAGTCATAAAATAAAAAAGATTCATCTTGAATTCAGGGTCATTAGTAGGGAGGAACTGTTGATGAGTAATTTTGAATTTCTTTGCCACTGCCAACTGGTGCTTGCATGGAGCACCACACATTCCTCCTTTGCATGAGCATATTTCAAGTGCCATGTCAACAGTGTATTCAGTGTTCTTGGATACATTTTTAACTTTGTAAAGATCTTTGGATGAAAATAAGCTTTCTGCAACTAGAGGTTTAAGTTTTTCTGGTTTAACTCTAAGTCTTGATCTGAGGGATTTGACGCGATTGTGTACAACAAAAGCTAATTTTGTTTTAAAATGAGAGTCCATGTCCTCACATAAAATGTGAAACAATTGTACTGTATTGTAAGCTTTAAGACGACCGAGAATAAGACCTTTGATGAGCCTCATTATAGCCTCACAGAAATTGTTGGTTTGATGTCCTCTTGTTAGCAATTCAAGCCTGAAGCACAGGGCCCATTCCTTTGCCCGCTTCTTAAGGTCCTCAATATGATCATTTACTAATTTGTATGAAGACAGAATTGGATCTGACAGTGCTTTCTCATACAGCATCTCAAATTCTTCCACTGATGAGGCATACAATATCTCACGGAAAAGGAAATACACATGTGGTTTATCTTCAAAATTTACCTCATGTTTTGAATCCCAAATATATCTCCACATGGCTTGTAGAACATGGAAGATGCAAAGGAGTAGAAATGCCTCTGGAAATACAGCTCGGAAAGTGTTGCGCTCATGTGTGGAATCATCAGACATAATGATTTTTGGCCCTTGAAGACCCCTTCAACAGAATGCATTTGGGGGGATGATTTCTAGCCACAGCTTAAGGGCAGCAGTCACAACAGCTTCAGTCTCTGAGAAGGTGATGAGTAGTCCTTCTGGGAGCCCACAAACTGGACTTGGAGCAACCATAACAAAGACACGGGCATTATTATTATTATCCATATTACCACTGGAATCAATAAACATTATTTCTGCTGCAGCTTTATGATGGGTCAAGACCCTTTTCATCATAGGTGAACATATGACAACAAAATGGCTCTTGCCATCGGATGTTGAGCCAAGTTTAGCACAGACGTCTTTACATGAGGCATTGTACTCTTCAACACTTTTCTCTAATGCAGATATTATTTCCGGACCATACGGCTGTCCACATTTATCCTTCGTGATTTTATTGTAGAGTTTATAGACCCATGACATCTCCGGGCAAAGTGCCCCATCTCCAATGTTCATCCGATCTGGATCTTCTTTTCCTAAATTAGAAAGATGAATATGCATAGCTTGTGCAGGCGATACTCTGGACTTGAAATCGGTGAACAAGTTTGTGTAGAATTCCTTCACTTGTGAAGAGGGTCGCCTGTGCCTAAGCAAATCCCCAGATGCCTTCACTGTCTCATGGTTGTGAATATGTTTAATTGTCACTTCACATGGATATTTTTTAAGGAGATGATCTTTGCTCCTACAGGAATTAAAAATTTGTTTATTTTAAAACAGGAAAAAGCAGAAAGAAATTTGAGCACTAAGACAAAGACTCACTAACCATATCATGTTCTGATTCTTAATAGTGATGGTCATGTAAGCAGGGCACTTAATATGCTTTTCATGTGGAGTTTTACTCCCACTTTTTTCAGCAAGGGTGTTGTGGTGGCAACGATAGATTTTCTGAAACTAAATTTAGTATAAACATTAAATAAAAATGTATGTAGGACACGTTAGAAAAAATAATCTCATTGTTAAAACAGACCTTGAAAGTAACTCTTTTGCTTTTGGAGAAATCTCTTGTTTTCCACACCCTGAAGTTAGTTTTACTTTCTTTCTCGAAACCTCTTAACCAGTTCTGTACTTCAGTTTTAGTTGAAATGTTTATTCTAAAGGTGGATTTGAGGTGGTTATACTTCCCTCCACAATCTTCAACTGACACAATAGAATATAAATAGTCTGCTTGGAAAATAATTTTCTGCAAAACATGTAAACTTTCATGACAATCATAAACAAAGAAGAGGAACTTTTACTTGTCCGGCTATTGTACCTTACCATAAGCTTTTCATTCACATCATTTAAATTAGACTTTGACTCAATAATGGCCAGTTCCTTACTATTTGATTTTGTCTTGGTTTTGTATTTGACAGTTGATACCTTTTTCTTAGGTACAAAATCATCTTCACTTAAGTCTGTTGGATCATCATCATCATCATGATTTGAAAATTCAGATGGACTTACTGAATCATCATCAGATGAAATTGCAGATTCAGCATCTGAATCTGATGCAACATCAACATAATCCTCATCACTATCCTCATTGTTACATTCCACTGAAAATAACGAAGACCACAATGAAAGCTGTGCACTTTATAAAGTCTGAAAATATGTATGTAACAATTAATTTCTCACCAAAAACGGGAGTTATGTTGACCTCATTATTGGTCACAGCTGCTGCCCTAGCTCTGGCTTCCAACAAATCATTGTCAACAAAATGAGGTGTCTCAGGGAGTGATTGCTTAACCACTAGTACATTGCTGTCATGGTGTACACCGTGAAAATTTCCTGTAAGATTTACACTCAAAATATATTTACACAAAGAAAATTTAACTACTGACTGAGGAGGAGGTGGAGGGCTTACCAGATACCACTTCTTCAACAACAGGCTGTTCGTGAACTGCAGGTGAAGGAATCTGTAAAAATAAATAAATAATGTGAGTGAGTAAAATTGCTAGGTTAATAGATTACATGTCTGCTTAAAGGAGACAAATAATATTCTCAGGAGGACTTCCTACCTCAGCGAATGTTGCCTTTGGCTGCAGACCAGCCAACAGAGGTCTTACAGTTGTAAGAGAAGATGACCTTTGGCAATGGCTGTGAAACAATACCAAATGGATTTTCTGGCAAACATTGGGTTGTTTTCGCAAGTGTAGTGTACTATTGGTACTAGTGACAAAATTACTAAAGTGAACAACTTTGACATTTTTTCTGTCAATCAGAGTTTGAGCCTGAAAATAAAAATTTCAATGATCCGCAGCTGGTTGGGTATTTCTTGCCCTAATTAGCATTATGGTGAAGAAATGAAATTTAATCTAGGGACTCCTACCTCAGTGAATGTTGCCTTTGAGTGAACTGGCAGAGGTGCTTCATTTTTGGTTGATGGCTGTGATAGATAGCGTAGATAGCCACTTGGCTTCAATGGCTTTCCTGTTGTTTTAGAAAGTGCAGAAGTACTATTGGCACTTGTAACAAAATCGCTACAGGGTAGAACTTTAACATTGCCTTGACAAATAAGATGAGAAGTTTTCGGTTGAGTCTGCAAAACAATAATGAGCAGTAGCTGGGAATAGTATATATTCAACATGCAATGGACATACCAACGAGGAACTTGTTTGCAGAGTACTGAAAGATTTTCCAACACTTATTATTTTTAATGGTGTATTATTACACTGAAGTATCTTAAGAATTTTGCCGTTATGAAGAGTGTGGGTCTGCAAATTAAGTTACGAAAGCAGATTAGATTAGATATACAGGCATCTTTCACAAGAATTAACTGTGCATGAGGACTTACGATATTAGAAGTTGCTTGCGGCTGAAGAAGACCCAAAGGTCTTTTAACAGCAGGTTTGGGCACATTGTTCTCCATCGTGAGACCTGTGCCTGAGCGGCCCAAAACATTTAGCTCGAGTTGAATCCTACAATGAAAGTGATCCGTATTTAAATTACAATGGAACATGACTTTCTGACCACCAGGATTTAATTGAAAAATATATACTCACTCTGCAAAAGATAATGGTTGAATGGCTTAATGAGGCCCTAGGCTACGCGTACGAAGAGGCTATGGGCGTCATTGAAATCAGAGACTTGTTGTAAGGAACAGCGCACATACGATAAAAGAGTATAACGCGTGTATTTATAGTTATTTACGTGTTCAATACCGTGTAGACTTTGAAAAAAAAATATAATTGGCCATTACATTACATAAGATAACACAAGGGGGTTCCCCTCGACTCCATGCGGCCGTAAGCGTTGTCATACCTGTTATACCCCGGCAGGGAGCCTCGCGCCGGGCGTCTCCTCGGTCGGGATCTGAAAGGTGAGTGCAAACAGAATACAAGCGTCGTGCGTGGCGCCCATCAGAAGTGACTGGAAAAGTACTTTCCCTGAAAACTCAGCGATTAATGCAATGCACTTGTGAACTGCGACCCCAGAAATTCTGTGCGCTCATTTCTTAGACGAAATGCAAGAATTGAGAGATCTTGTTGACTATCTGACATGCTCTGGTCCATGTCAAAGTAATGGATGTTTGCAGCGTTTCTTGGTTAACTCAACTATCTTCTGGTCCTGTATTTTGTGTTTTGTAACTGTGATTTAACTTTGTGTGTTTTCATTTTTTAAGTTTCAGCTTGTGGAGTTTTCGAGTGCACCTTTTATGAAAATGATGCAGACAGTTTTCATCAAGTCACTGTGAACTGAAACCTTAGGTAAGTTGTTCACTGTTTTTTTTTTTTTTTTTTTTTTTAATTTTTTTTTATCTTTGTAATTTTAATAATTTTGAGGTACATGTTGCCAGTAAATTTTACTAATTTTCTTCACAGCCTCAACTGTATGTGAACATTTCTCTGCTACGCTGGCAAATTGTCTCCAGTTCGATCAAGTGTCCAGGATGAGCAGCAGGGTGGGATGGCAGTGCCGCAGAATGGATGGTGGTAAGAGATTCAAATTATGTGTTTACTATTTCCATTGCAACTGTTATATGTATAATAGAATGTACATGTTTTCCCTTTCAGATTATGGGAACTGGCACTTTTACGAACCTGTGCTGAAGGATCGGAGTCTCCACAACTTTTGAATGTCGCTGAATTTCTGTGCCAAGCCCTATGAGAACTGTGCATATATTCATCAATACTGAACTCTGTTGGTACTTTTAAAACTACATTTGAAGCTTGCTGTGACAATTTTCAGTGGTTTTGGGCAGTTTGAAAGTAATGCTAAGCCATAGCTGTCATCTAGTGAAAGGGTAATTTTGTGACTGCAGAATTTGGTTTGCTTGGGCCTGCCTCTCAGTTTTTTTAACTGTATACATTAGTAGTGGGTCTCAGGTGAAAGCCGAAGGCGTCTCTGCATTTTTGAAATAATTGGAAGTGACTTAGCTTATTGACCAATATGGGGCAATCCGTTGTTTCTCATTTTAAAGTCTCTTGTGTTTTTAAATATAAAATCATGTTTTCTTGTTATGGAGCTGACAATATTGATATAATGTTAAAATTGTTTGTTAAAAATTGCATTTCATTGAGAATTTTCCACTTGTTGTAAGGGTATCCACTTACACTTATAAGTTGGGGTCTTTTAAGATACTGTGATGATTCATGGTTTAATTTAATGGCAAAATATGAAGCTTCCTATAGAGTGCAGAAGCTTTGTGGTGCGCACTCTTTATCTGTCTACTTTACTAAAGGTGCTCCTACAATAGCCATGGCTGCAGTCACTTGCAAACACTGGTAGTGTTATACATACATAAATGATTCTATATCGTTTGCTTGGAAAGGAATGCACCAACATCTACTGTAAAAACTAAATCTAGCCTTGGTGCATTCCTTTCCAAGCAAACGATATAGAATCATTTATGTATGTATTGTTTGATATATGGGCATAAAGCACAACTTTTTAAACCGGATAATGTTTTTATTTCTTATAGACTTGCTCTGACTTAAGCTGTAACTTCCTACCAATATCTACCAAAATTACTTTGATGATCATGTAAAATTAGTTGTTATGGTCAATACAGAAATGCAGATTGGACCCACAGCCAAAATTCGCAGTGGAGGGCATACATCGGAACAAACTCAGCATCATTGGCATCAATCGTAATGGCTCAGCTTTATCAACAGTAAGATAACCCACTACCAGTGTCTGCCAGTGACTGCAGCCATGGCTATTGTAGGAGCACCTTAATGTAGGGACTTGACCAAAGCGGCACTCTCTCAACTTTTGACTCTGATATTTTGACTGTAAAACATAAATTTTCTTCCTTTCTTTGGTTTGGCACACCATCAGTGACATGTCAGCTAACTTTATGGAACAAGTCACAGAGTGAGAAAATCTTATTCTGAACCTCTTTGCAGATGTAATTCCCTATTTATCATTTATTCTTTGTCTACTTCTGGCCATGAAATGTTGATGTGTTGGTTTTTGTATGAGTTTTACAAGGAGTAGTGTTGTGAGATTGAAAGATAATAAAAGATGAAGAGTGGCAAACCAAGGTTTTTAATTGTCTCATCCCATCTCCTGGATTGGTGGCATTTCTAATAATCTTATATAAAATCAATCCTCAAACCACATCCAAGCACACAAATTAAGGAACAGCACTAATACATGTTATGAAAAAAAATCAGTATTTAGTATTTATAAATATGTTTAGTTCATACATGACAACTTTTAAATTAAGAACAGTAAATAGATTAAAGAATGAAACACAGCAGAATACATAGTTAAATGTATTTGATAAAAACATCATTAGAACAAATTAATATTGGCACATACATTCATAGATATGTAGATAGTTCATACCTATAGCAGTTTGAAATTAATTATAAGTTTGTGCTCTTGGGCTACTATAAAAGGAATAAATTGATATGAATAAAATATATATGCAGTAAAGTAAAATTTACAGGTATTGAACAATAAATATGTTAATATATATGACAACAGAATAGTTAATTAAATGTGTAGAGAAGAAAAACTTAATTGCTCTTATTCATTATCACTTTCATAGTTACTATCAGAGAGAAGATCTGGATCAAGATCTTTAGCAATATCTTCTGATGTTTTAAGGTCTTTGTAGAAATTGTGATGCTCTGTAGAAAGAAACTTCAACAACTTCAAAAGGTCTTCTTTCTTCTTCTTAGGAATCACTACACTTCCTGGCAATTTTTTAAGATGACTCGTTAGTTGTAGACTTTTTGCTTGATTTTTGTTTCGTAGGAAGTTAACAGTGTTGAAGAGGGCATCTTCACTGAACGAAGATTTCACTGACACAATAAATGGCTTGCTCTTCTTGTAACAAAACCAGTGTGTTTTAAGGTAGTGGAATGCATTGCCGTCTTCATCTTGAAGCCTTTTCACTAAGGGACCTTGTGCCAATAGCAAGGCGGAAAAATCATAGAAAGAATCCTTCATTTGCACAACCCTAAATCCTCCATCAGGGAACTTTTCAAGATTAGTTCTACCTGCAATATCAACCAGTTCATACCACTCTGAAGGAACATTGATGGTTTCAACAGTTTTCTTTGCATTTTCGATAACTGAGTGTTTGTTATCGCATTCCAATCTTGTATGGCCAGGTACTAGGAAAACATGGTCAACCACATCAATTGTTTTCTTTTCTTGCAGTAGTGCATGAAACATAGCTGCCACTATACTATTTCGGTTTTGGCCTGTACAGGAGTCAGAGAAGAGGCGCAGGTGTTTGACATTTTCAGGTATTTCATCAAGACAATGCTTGAATAAACAGGATGAGATTTCATTGGCTCCCCTTCCTGCCTCTCCCTCATGCCACATATAACAAGTTGTTATTTTGGTTGTGGTGTCATATATAGTCATGTTGAATACATAGAGCTGGCGGGCATAATAAACTTCACTACATTTCAGGTAAGGAGTTGGGAGGCACTGTTCTAAATCAAATATTAGCACTCTCTTAGACTCATCAATTTCAAATCGTTTTCTTGATTCCCTTTTGAGTGAATAAGCAGACTCAGCCTTACGAAGATGCAGCTCCTTTTCCTTTAGAAGTTTTTCCTTTTCTGTTTCATCAGCACATATCTTGATTTTCATAACGTAGCTATCACATTTGGCACAGGTATCCTTATTAGGTTGCTTGAATTTTAGATTAAGTGTTTTGAACACCCTACGGTAAGTCCAATATGAGACTGGCTTTTCAACTTTTTTTTTGTAGTTTCTATGCATGGCTTCTAAGGTCAGGTGGCTGGGAAGGTACTTACTTGCTGTTTGCTTTCTACAGTAGTGAGAAATATATTTAGGATATGAAGCAATGTCGTCTAGAACCTCTTGCTTTTTGAGTGATGGTAACTGATGCTTAGGTTTTTTTCTTCCACGTTTATCCATGTGCACAGTGCCAGAGGTGGTCTTTGTTGCTACAACACGTCGGACAAATGCATCTGTCTCAGACAGTACATTTAGGAATGTAGCACGACAAACTTGTACCTTTTCTTTGTTTACAAACAGGAAGTACTTGCAGTTCATTTTTCTTTCTACTCCACTGTTGTCAACTCTGGTCCTACATCTCTTCTTGGGTAAGTCTTCAACTCTACTGGCAACATACAGTCTCCTCTTTTCATAAGAACCTTGAGCCCAATACTCTGAGCAAATAGTTTTAGCATCTTCCTCTGTGATGACATCTGCACATTTCAGTCTCTTGCACTGAAGAATTGGTTTTGGCACCCTGGAGGGTATAGCTTTACCCTTAGCTGATATATACTCTTGTCCACTGTTCCGTAAGAGTTTGTTACGAGCTTTTCTGGCTTTTTTTGTTTCAGCAGCAGGAGTATTATCAGCAAAGAGGTCATCATCTGAGATTCCATCTTCAGCTGCACCATTGGCTTCAGGAGAGTTCACAGCTGCTTCAGACGGTGGGCAATCATTGTTATCTAGATAAAGAAAGAAAGAGAGAGATATTTCAGTGAGTGATTTTCACAGCAGGAAAAAAAGCTGCACCTTTCATTTAAGTTAGTATTGAAACCACTTACTACTATCAGATGAGGAGCTTGAGTTACTTGTTATGAAATATGAATTGTCAGAATCCTTTTCACTGGGGTCACTGGTATCCTCACTAAGCTCCTCTTCTGAGTGATGAGCTTGAATATTTTTGGAAGCTTTGCTACTTTTTTTAGAAGCATTGCCACTGTTTTTGGAATTACTGCTAATGTTTTTGTTGCCTCTAGATGGAGTGATAGTCTCATTTTTTCTTTCTTGGACAATTCCTTTAAAAGAAAAAGAAAACAAATTAAAATCCGTTGACAAGAGTTTGAGATTGCTAAACAGACTTAAGTAAAAAAGGGGTACCTTTCTTTCCATTATTAAGTCTCATGCGCAAACTTTGGTAAGGGCTAATCAAAGTTGAATCTGAAAAGTAAAACAGAGTAAGTTTAAGTTTAATGTTAAGTTTGTAGTGTGTAGAAGGCACACCACAAAATAAACATACCTGTCTTTTGCTCTGGAGATAGATGCGGTCTCTGCTTTAGTCTGGCAATGGGCTTTACTTCAGATTCACGAACCAATTTAGGCTGGGAAATGTGAGGATTGTTGGAAAGTGAACGGGGGGTGGAGGAGGGCACGCCTGAAATATAAATCAAGAATGCCTTAACATACAGTAAAGAAAAAAAGTTTAGAATTCAACATAATCGCTAGATTTAGTATAAATCTTACAGTTTTCTTTTTCCATATTAACAGATGAAGTAGCTGACGGACCGGTTTTAACAACATCATCGACCAAATTACTTGTTTCCTCATTTGATGAAAACAAGTCAGGTGAAGGCAGCCTCTGGTGCTCAACCAAACCAGTAGATTCCTCATCTGATGAAAACAAGTCAGGTGAAGGCAGCCTCTGGTGCTCAACCAAACCAGTAGAATCTACAACCAAATTGTTTTTATTATTATGTCCCAAATTTATAAAGTAGGTGGATAATGTTTTCAAAAATTTACCTTGTCTTTTCTTTTTTCCTGAACATTTAGTAGTCAGAGAGGTTTGGGACACTTGAGGCTCGTCCCCCACACTTCCTTGGTTGACAAGTAAATCTTTGAGTGAAGCTGAAAATAAAGGGAAGGAGAGATGCATCAGTGACACAGTTCTGTAGTTAAGAATTGTCTAATGTCTAATGTTAAACATTGGTTACCTTTCTGACTTTGACATGAGCCCGATTTGATTGGTGTGGCACTCTGCAACAAATCATTCGCAGGACTCTTCTCTCTCGAGTTTTTGATTGAAACTGAAATAAAGAATTAAGGAATGAATAACTCTCTCACATCATGGATAAATATGCAGTCAACTGAAATAAGAGCTCATATCAAAAATTATAAACTTTCTACTGCTTTTCTGCTATTTACAAATTTTGAATGCCATTGACACAGATCATGCAAGACACCAATAGATATCTTAGAGAATAAAGAAAAAAAAACAAAAAAATTTTCAATTATTTAACTTGAGCTTTTATGCCAGATGGCTGAAGAAGATGTATACAGGTTGAGACAAGAATTGTACATATTTACCCAGTCTTATTTCATTTCCAGATTGAGCAAGTTTGTTTGGGCACAAGTTTTCCTTGAACAACACTGTGAAAACAAAAACAGATAGAATAAAAATTGATAGTACAATTAATCAGTAATAAATTACCCAAGGCCCAACGTCAACATCAAAATGGAACTGCTGTTGGATAGAAAGCAGCATGAATGAATTGCAAGTAGTTCCAGTTATCCCTTACATATGTAAGCTTATAAGCTATGAGTTTTATAGAATTTCACAATTTCTCAAATTAATCAGTGATCAGTAAACAAATATTTTTCACTTTTTGATAACTTTAATAAAGCCCGTACACTACTGACAAAGTCAGCTGCTACTTACCTTGTTTAACTTTACAGGCTTGTAACCCAGTAGGTGCAACAGAAGATATTGAATCCTTAGGACAGTTACTTAAAGCAAAGAGTTGACGCTTCCGAGCAGTCCATGTATCGATGCTTTTCTTCGGAGTCCTTGATTCAGTGCTGACACCTGGAGTAAGAACCAAACAGATACGTTACTTTCAGCCACTTTAAACTGATTCAACAGCTGCACAATAAAGTTGTGCTTACGACTAGATGCTGTAGTTGGAGAATAGTCAACCAATCGAACAGGCACGGGCTTGGGTGGTTTTGAAACAACTGGATTTGAAAGAGCGGTGCCTTGACTCAACAACCAATTCAGACACTTGTCAGTGGGCTTCTCCACCTCAAGTGCATCAAGCTTTCCCCTAGAAAGAATATCTGCGCAGACAAAACATTAGTTAAGTATAAGGGTGTAATATAACACTTTATGATTCTCAACCCACTGTGATCACAATAACTATTTTAAGAATCGAAATAATACAAACCATTCATAAATTTCATGTCTGATGTTCCTATTGAGGGACCAGGTGACGACTCCGTGTCAGACTTGAAGTTGTCAAGATCACGATCATCTAAAGACAGTCGTAACTTAGTATACATCAGAAACGACGGCAAATTTTGAGAAAAATATACAGAACATACATGCGAGCCTCACCCTTTAATGCTAAATTCTTTATTAACTGGGACCGTTTAGAAGCCATAGTGAAGAAATTGCAAAACCATAACTACATTTGAGATAGGCGTCGGTGCAAAAGCGCGCTAAAACAAGAGGTCAATAACCTCTTCCTGGCTTACCTACGCGCTGCTGAAAGTTGTCGAAGTAAACTACACAAAGAAAACAATGGAAAAAGTGAGAAGAGGTGGTGACAAAACACTAAACCTCATCCAAAAAAGATAACCGAGGAAATCAAAAATACCTGAAGCATCGTGAAAATAAATACTTTGGCCTCCAAAATATTGACATCCGAGCACTGACTGAAATCACAACAACGAGACGAATTACGAGGGAAAAGCAGGACCACTTGCAGTTAGACCAACACTATCATGCTAGCAGAGCTTCTAGCTAAGTAAATTAAAGCGATCATCGCGTCATTTTTACACTTTCAACGCTCCACATGTTATAGAATAATTTGAACCATGTTTTATTTCTTTAAAAAGAAACACACAAGCGATTTATCACTATCCCGGGAGAAAATTTTACCTGACCAGTATCTGAACTCTCCTGAGAAAAAACCGTCAAGGCTGCAATCGGACTGAGTATCCCTGATTCAGCGAAATCCATACTGACATTCAGATGACTCCGAAGAACCTTTACCTTGTGTTTTCCTGGCATTTAGAAGGAGTGATATCAGATGTTTTCAGGTGCACGTGAATTTTACTGACATTTACTGAATATAAAACATCGTCCATTCCTCTCCCAGTGAGAAATGGATGGTAGATTCTACATGGATTCGACGTCGATCCGTGGAAGTTCAGGAGAGTCGAAAGTTTGATCGAATTTTTCGCTATTTCTATCATTTGAAAATGATTTTGCTTCAACACGTACACCTTAACACGACCCTTTTTATTGATAAGAAGCATTAATTTCATATTGAAAGCTCTCAGAACCCCTTAAACGGGCCGTTACAAGCAGAAGGGAATCGACGTTGAATTCACGGTGAAACAACGTTGATTCGACATCGATTCGACATCGATTCGACATGAAATTTTTCCAAGATAATTTGAATTACGAACAATTACGAAAAATTCCTATTCATGTCAGGCAAGGGCGATTTCACCGCCTCCAGGGGGCGCTGCGTCGGGCGGGGCGGCGCGGGGCCGGCGCGTCGTCTGTTTGTTGTGGACCGCCCGCGCCGCCCGACGCAGCGCCCCCTGGTGGCGGTGAAATCGCCCATTTGACATCGTTATGAGAAAAAAATATTGATAATCGAAATAAAAACAATCATAATTTTCAGGTAATAATAAAAATAATTATATTATTATTATTATTATTATTATTATTAAACTCAGTTTTATGCATTACTACTTTTTGTAGGTTTTTAGCCCGCCCTTCTGCTTTGAAAAAGCTTCAGAGCGGGCTTATGCAATCGATCTGGTGTCTGTCTGTCTGTCTGTCTGTTTGTCTGTCTGTCTGTCTGTCTGTCTGTTCCACTCGAAAGAGTTGAGCTAGGGAGTTGAAATTTTTAGGGTATCTTAAGGGTCACTCCTGGACAACGAAACGCCTGGTGCAAATCCTGCCAACCCTCATTAAGGCACTGGAAAAAATTATTAAAGTTTTCACGGAATAATCGAAAAACAAATTTTTTTCAACTTTTTCTAACCCCGTCGACCCGTACCTCTCCGGAAGCGTCTTTTCGCGTCTAGTTCAATGGTGCACACCGTTTTACGAAAAAGTGGACCCAGCTCGCGACTACACTGTAAAAAGCACCCGTAATTGGTTCAGTTTTCAACTTTTCTCAACCCCGTCGACCCGTACCTCCCCGGAAGCGTCTTTTCGCGTCCAGTTCAATGGCGCCCACCGTTTTTCGATAAAAAGGACCCAACTCGCTACTACACTGTAAAAAGCACCCAAAATTGACCCACTTTTCAACTTTTACGAACCCCATCGACCCGCACCTCTCTAGAAAAGTCTTTTCGAGCGCAATTCAGTGGTGCCCACCGTTTTTCAATTCAGTGTTGCCAATCGTCAAAACTCAAACATTTCGATTATTTTCGACATTTCTCGATATTTTCCGATATTTTTCGATATTTTCGACATTTTTCGTTGTTTTTTGATATTTTTTGATATTGTTCGACATTTGCGGTATTTTTCGATATTTTTCGACATTTTCGATAATTTTCGATATTGTTCGATAATTTTCGATAATTTTCGAAAATTTTTGATATTTTATGACATTTTTGATATTTTTCGACATTGTTGACATTTTCCGACATATTTCGATGTTTGTAAACATTTTTGACAATTTTTGTTATTCTTCGACATTTTTCGACATTATCCCTCATTTTTCGATGTTTTTCGATATTTTCCATATTTTTCGATATATCTCAACATTTTTAAGATATTTCGAGATTTTTCGACATTTTTGACGTCTACATATTTCGACAATTTTCGACATATTTCGATAATTTTTGAAATTTTCGACACCCCTTGACGCCTATATCGTTAAAATCGTTTCGACGAGCGTAATTCAGTGTTGCCAACTGCTGCCAAATAAAGTCCGAGTTCGACCGTTCCATCTGAGGCCGAACTCACGTATTTCGACATTTTTCGAGATTTCTGACTCCCCTTTTTTGCCGAATAACTGACCGTTTTTCCGTTTAGTCACTATCGGCACGTTTCAAAGCAGAAGGGAGGGCTGTAGTTTCGATGGTTCACCGTTACAAACTGCCTCTTTCCGAAGAGAATGCCTTTACGGGCCGCAGGCCCCATCATTTACAAGCTAAGAGGACGTTCTGTGTGACTAAGGGGTCGGGCCGAAGGCCCGACCGAACGCCGCCGGCAGGCCAAGCAGGCACGCACCCTGCCGAACGGAGTTGCCAGCGTAGCAAAGCGGAGCTGGCAACGACGTTTGGCGGAAGGGCGGGCCTGCTTGTTATGTTATGTGTTTACTTGCTTGAATCTTAATGCGAATGTATATCTGACATGTCACCTGACACTTGACATTCGGATCTGTTCGGACTAACCGCGGCCGGCACATGGAATTTCTCTGACCTGCACTAATCAGTAGAAGAAAACAATGAATGAGGACATAAATAGACAGGTAAGAGCATATTTCAGGGTAAAACATAAAATGCACTCTGATTAATCGTACTTTTATTTTAAAAAGGAGATTTTGCAAGGTTGTTTTGACGCGATGCTTAGGTTAGGACGTTGTACATGTATGCATTAACAGTCTTTCTCGTTAATTGGTTCGTATATATTTTTAATCTATTTTCAATCGCACAGAATAGATATGCAGCGAATCGCAACATCGTTCGTCGTGCTCGGAGAGAGCTTTTAGAACGCCGGCGCCTGGATCTACTCAGAAATCCTAGAGCTGATCCCACAAGTTCTAGCAGCACAAGTCCATCAAGTTCTGGTTCTTTTGAGGCAAATTGTGGGGATTTCAGTGACGCATCACACACTCAGTCATCAGAAGATAGCAGCTCCCCACATGAAAGTCAGGACAACGAAGATCATGATGTCCCATATGGTGACCCGGAGGATCCGGAGCCTTCAGAGAGTGAGCAGGACGATGAAGAAGAGGAAGACCTCGGTGTTTTTGTTGCAAACACCCTTTGTCGGTGGACTCTAAATAAAGGACCATCATCAATGAGAAAGCTAGATGAACTCCTCCTTGACTTGTCCGCCAGGTTTCCTAACCTGCCACTGTCTTACAAAACTTTGTTGCAGACTCCAGTTCAAGTTCCCTTGACGCAACTGAATAATGGCAGTACTCTGTGGTATAATGGGATAAGGGTGAACCTTGATGCCCTTGATTTAAGGGAGTACGTTGCTCGGAATCAGACTATCAAAATTGATGTAAACATTGATGGCCTCCCCATCTCTAAAACATCGCCTTTAAAATTTTGGCCTATTCTTGGACGATTAGCTGGTTCCCTTAATCCTCCGTTCACTATTGCTGTGTATTTTGGCCGTAAAGATCCCACTGATGTCTATGAGTATTTAATGGATTTTGCTCTTGAAGTTGACATGTTACAGCGTGAGGGTTACTACATTAATGGCAACCTTTTTCCAGTTGAAGTTAATAATTATATTATGGACGCTCCTGCTAGGGCTCTTGTCAAATGTTCTGTGCAATTCAATGCTGTTTGCTCCTGTGACAAGTGTTGTGTTGAAGGAGAGTACATCGACAACCGAATGACATTCACTAATCTCAATGCTGACCTGCGTACAGATGAGTCATTTTTGAATCAAACACAGGAGAGACATCATATGGGAAGGTCGCCTCTTGAATTTATTGGTACCAAAATGGTTTCTCAGTTTCGCCTCGATCCTATGCATTTGGTATATCTAGGTGTTTTTAAACGCCTGCTGACTGTTTGGTTGCATTGGAATGGTGCATATAAACTGCATTGGACAGCAGTAGCAGCAGTCAATGACAGGCTAAATTTAATTTCATCGACGTCGACGTGTCCTACAGATTTTAATAGACCACCAAGGTCCTTGGAATTTTTAAAATTATATCGAGCACATGAGTTTAGAAGAATGTGTCACTATGACTCAATTTTGATTTTTAGAGATACTTTTAGCAAGAATGTGTATGAACACTTTCTGTTGCTCTACGTAGCACTTTACATTTTAGCCAGCCCGTTTTATGTCAAATCACAGGAAATGCGTGACTTTGCTCACAATTTGCTATTGAATTTTGTCGAACATTCTGTTCTTATCTATGGACATGCCTTTGTGGTCTATAATGTCCATGCCTTGATCCATTTAGTTAAAGAGTGTGAACAGCATGGTTCTCTTGATGATTTCTCTGCATTCCCATTTGAAACTGCTTTAATGGTCTTAAAAAAAAACTTTAAAGTCTTGTTATAAACCTCTCCAGCAGGTTGCTCTTAGAAATATGGAAAGAATGCAGTTGAGCTCTGAAGTTCTCTTACCTCAAGAAGGGAATGTTCTTCTTTCCATGCCATGTTTAGCAAATGATATCCCTCTTCAGAATTTTCTAAAAGTTTCCTTTGGAAGAACTGTCCTTCAAATAAACAGAAGAGATTCTTGCTTCAGAACAACTGATGGAGAAATAGTTGTGCTTCAAAGTATAACCTTAGACCATGAGGGCGCTGTGCACCTGGCAGGAAAAGTATTTCTTCAAAAGGCCGGTTTTTTTCAGTATCCTCTACCCTCTTCCCAGCTAGGAATTTTTTCAGTTTCAAACCTTAGCAACGACTTACGTTTGTTTTCAGTTGCTGATGTTGCTGCAAAGTGTTGGCTGATGCCAGATGATGAAAAGTTTTGTTGTGTGCCTATTTTACACACACACTCTTTCTAAAACAGACTTATGAGTAGTTGAATATTTTCATGTTGCAGTTTGTGGTGGTGAAATTTTTGCCTGTAAACCCTGAGACCGAGGATGAGCCGAGCTACGATATTGGCCTAACAAAGTGGATTAAAGAAAGAGATGGTGAATTTGGTACAATTTTCTGGCCCACGAAGGCAGTGTCCACATGTCTTAAAGCAAAAGCAAATCCAGATCCAGCAACATGGACATTGCTAAATGTTAAATTCAAACGGTTTAAAGGTCAGTGCAAAGTTTTCTTCCACTTGGAATATTTGCCTACGTTATTATTTAATTCATGAACCATAAATGTACTATAAACATTTTAATACATTTCTACAGCTACTTGGGACGATGCTGTAGCCTATACTAGAAATGTTGTGAACCACAGCTCTAACTATGAAACTGAAACTGAAATGGGTAGAGGACGCCGCAGAAAGGTACCGACTAGACAATTTGATGATGATTTGGAATCTCCAAAAAGGCCACACATCAAAACATCGAAGAAACAATTCCCTTCCTGCCCTGCTGTAGCAGTACCTAAAAACTTGCTTTCAAACTTACCATCCTCCCTGAAACGCACCAACAATGTTGAAATCAAAACACGTAAGCATGCCATGAAAGTGGCATCAAAAGTCAAATCTAGTGAAGCAAGCAAAGCTACATTTGTACATAAACTTGAAAGTTCAAGGTATGAAAAAAATTAAAGTTATACTCACTACAGCATGACATTCTTGAAAAAAGTTTTCTGTCAGTGTGCTTAACTTTTTTAAAAAAATATTTTAGGATATCTGCACAATCTGTTGCACCCTCTAAGACTTTCTCTCCTGTAGTCTCTAATCCACCCAGCAAGTCTAGCCAATCCAGCAAGGACATCTTTGCAGAGAGACTTGAAACTTCAAGGTAAAAATAAAAAAAAAATTATTTATATCAACATAAGATAATTTGAAATTTTTTTCTAATTTGTATGTGTGTGTGCTATATTTGAAAATTCTATTTTAGGACACCCACACAATCTTCTGGCACCTCTGAGCCTTTGTCTCCCGTTGTATCCAATACACCCAGCAAGCCCAGTCAATCCAGCAAAGATATATTTGCAAAGAGACTTGAAACTTCAAGGTAAAAAAAAATACAGTATTATCTATCTGTTCACAAGCAACATAAGATATATTGAATGTTTTTTCGCATTTGTGTCATTATATGGTTTTTCTTTTAAATTTCATTTTAGGACATCTGCACAATCTTGTGTCCCCTCTGAGCCCTTGTCTCCTGTTGTATCCAATACACCCAACAAGTCTAGTCAATCCAGTAAGGATATCTTTGCCAAAAGACTTGAAACTTCAAGGTAAGAAAAATATTATTTATATCCACAGGCATCATAAAGTATCTTGAATGTTTTTTCTCATTTGTGTGTATGTGCTTTTTTGAAAATTATATTTTAGGACATCTGCACAGTCTTCTGTCACCTCAGAACCCTCGTCTCCTATTGTATGCAATCTACCTAGCAACTCAGATCAATCTAGCAAGGATATCTTTGCCAAAAGACTTGAAACTTCAAGGTAAGAAAAAATATTATTTATATCCACTAGCAACAAAATATCTTGATTTTTTTCTCATTTTTTTATGTGCCATCTTAAAAAATAATGTTTTAGGGAATCTGCAAAATCTTCAGCCACTTGTGAACCTTTGTCTTCTGTACTCGCCAATGCACCCAGCAAGTCTAGCAGTCAATCCAAGAAGGAGATCTTTGCAGGGAAATTTGAAAATTCAAGGTAAGAAAAATTATTATTAATATCCAGTAGGAACATGAACTTTATTTTTTCTCTCACTTGTGTTTGTATGTGCTTTTTTCAAAAATTATATTCTAGGACATCTGCAAAATCTTCTGCCACCTCTGAGCCTTTGTCTCCGAGCAACTCCAATCAATCCAGCAATGATATGTTTGCAAAGGAACTCGAAAATTCAATGTAAGGGAATTTATATTTATATTCCCAAGCAACATAATATCTTATCTTTCTCTCATTTGTGTGTGAATATGCTTTTCTAATATAATATTTTAGGGCATCAGCACAATCTGCTGCCTCCTCTGACCCTTTGTCTCCTGTGGTCTCCAATCCACCTAGTAACAACTCCGATCAAGATTGTAGAACCGAGTATGACTCTGATTCTTCTGTCAGTAACTATTTTAGGTATGCAGACCTTGCTTGTCTTTATGTTGTTATACAATTTTTTTTCATCCTTTCTTAATAATCTAAAAATGCTCGCACTAATTTTTATTTTTCTTTCTAGAGGCCTGCGTAGATTACCAGACAAACCTCTGAGCCTAAGACGAAGGTAAAGCAGTAACGTTTTAATTATCTAGGAAGGAGTTTCTGGGTCTTTTATTCTTAACAAATTATTACAGTTCTGATTCAGGCATTCATTACATTGACACTGAAGATCAGTTAAGTGACGTCAGCAGTGGTGTGTCTCGGCAAGAGCAGGTTGAAACAGCATCACACTCCGTCACTGATGCTCATTTGGAAGGGCGTGGGCAAGAGAAAGAATATGATTTCTCACTAAATAAATTTAACCTCGAAAATAGACTTGGTAAGGAAAATCCTTTCTTTCAATTGGGAAACTGCTAAGCACAAACTAATATTTTTTCTCTCTCCTTTGTGATAATTTTAATAATACAGCATATATTGAAGCTGACTTGGTGGAAGTGAAGAAATGTGTCCGTAGCAATAGTTCCAAGCTAGATGAGCTAAGTATTAATATGGCCAGAGTAATTCGATGTCTGATGCCTGGTGAAAAGGCAACGTCGTTACCACCTGGTATGCCCCCATTGCCACTTGACAATCTTGACGCTATGGATTTATTTTCAAATTGGGTTGTCAAACCTCACAATAAAGATGCAGTGGTAAGTTAACAGGAGCAGTATCTGAATAATTTTAAGATCTTATCAATGTTGAATCTTATTAAATGTATGACTCTTTTGAAGGTGGAATATCTGAGCAAGCTTCCAATAGTTGGTGATGAATACCACACTGCCATGACAATGATGACCTATGTAATGAGCAATCACCTTGCAAGTTACTACAATTTCAGTGGGAAAACATTTAAATTACCCCTTAAGGAAACACAGCTGTGGACTGCTGTTAAAGGTTACTTTTAATTTATTTTAAAAAAAATTAAAATATTTTAAAATTGTGTTCATTTTATTTTTATTGCAACTTTATGAAACTTTAATCCTTTTTCTGTCATAACAGGTGCTCTGGCTGTGATTTTCAAAACAAGTGTACTGACTGATGCTGCCAGGGGCATCAAAGCATGGCTTAAAGATGCCCCCAAAAGATCTGGAGGCATTACTATAACTCCCTCTGCTGCTGACTCACTGGCGGCTCCAGGGGTTCGGGGGTCGCGACCCCCCCCTCGGGCCAAGCCGAAGTACGATGTCGACGCCCGAAGGGCGTCGACGTCGCACTTTGCTCCTAGGCTCAAACTTCGGTCTTGCTTACAATCGGAAACGGATCAGGGTATACTAACTGAAAATAAAAGATTAAATGCACCTACTACTAAACGCCTAAAAATGCAAGCATACTCGAGTGACCTAAGGTAGCTAGGAGCTTCTTTTCTTTCTCGAGTACAACGCTACAGCTACATTCGCGAAAGACACAGACACTGTGTGCCGCTCAGAATCCGACCTAACGACTGGCCTACGCGCGCGCTGCCACAACTCTGGAAAACCTTGAAACCTTGAAAACCTGTAAGAATTTGTAAACGATCTAGAAAATCATTGAAAACTCAGGAAAAATTTGAAAAAACTCGAAGAAACTATAGATTTGACTGAGCCCATGATATTGCTTGATATAAACGGAAACACTGCGATTGAAGTCACAAAAGTGTGAGGCTTGTCAAAAAAACTAGTCAGATTTGTGGACTTTATAAAAAAAAATTTCCGCTCGCTTCGCTCGCGTTTATTCATCGAATCGATATGCGGTTCTTAAAATTCAGGAAAATTCGAAAAGAAAGGGGGCTAAATATCGGGACTTATCGAAAATGTAAATAAAAACTCAGGGATTAAACTACACATTTTACTGAGCACATGATATTGCCTGATGTTCACAAAACCACTTCGATTTGCGGGTCACAAAAGTCAGAAGCTTATCAAAAAATGGTCCATTTTTGTTACTTTGTATGCCAAAAATTTCCGCTCGCTTCGCTCGCGTTTATTCATCGAATCGATATGCGGTTCTTAAAATTCAGGAAAATTCGAAAAGAAAGGGGGCTAAATATCGGGACTTATCGAAAATGTAAATAAAAACTCAGGGATTAAACTACACATTTTACTGAGCACATGATATTGCCTGATGTTCACAAAACCACTTCGATTTGCGGGTCACAAAAGTCAGAAGCTTATCAAAAAATGGTCCATTTTTGTTACTTTGTATGCCAAAAATTTCCGCTCGCTTCGCTCGCGTTTCATTAAGCGAACCAAAATGAAGGGCTTTAAAGTCAGAGAAATTCACAAAAGAGGTGGGATGGAAATCAGGGGAAATTAAACAAGCAGGCCCGCCCTTCCGCCAAACGTCGTTGCCAGCTCCGCTTTGCTACGCTGGCAACTCCGTTCGGCAGGGGACGTGCCTGCTTGGCCTGCCGGCGGCGTTCGGTCGGGCCTTCGGCCCGACCCCTTAGTCACACAGAACGTCCTCTTAGCTTGTAAATGATCGGGCCTGCGGCCCGTGAAGGCATTCTATTCGGAAAGAGGCAGTTTGTAACGGTGAACCACCGAAACTACAGCCCTCCCTTCTGCTTTGAAAACGTGCCGATGGTGACTAAACGGTCAGTTATTCGGCAAAAAAGGGGAGTCAGATATCTCGAAAAATGTCGAAATACGTGAGTTCGGCCTCAGATGGAACGTTCGAACTCGGACTTTATTTGGCAGCAGTTGGCAACACTGAATTACGCTCGTCGAAACGATTTTAACGATAAAGGCGTCGGGGGGTGTCGAAAATTTCAAAAAATGTCGAAATATGTCGAAAATTGTCGAAATGTGTAGAAATACGTCAAAAATGTCGAAAAATCTCGAAATATCTTAAAAATGATGAGATATATCGAAATATATGGAAATTGTCGAAAACATCGAAAAACATCGAAAAATGAGGGATAATGTCGAAAAATGTCGAAGAATATCAAAAATTGTCAAAAATGTTTACAAATATCGAAATATGTCGGTATATGTCAACAATGTCGAAAAGTATCAAAAAACATCGAAAATTATCAAAAATGTCAAAAAATATCAAAAATTATCGAAAATTATCAAAAATTATCGAAAAATATCGAAAATTCTCGAAAATGTTGAAAAATATCGAAAAATATTGCAAATGTCAATCAATATCAAAAAATATCAAAAAACAACGAAAAATGTCGAAAATATCGAAAAGTATCGGAAAATATCGAGAAATGTCGAAAATAACCGAAATGTTTGAGTTTTGACGATTGGCAACACTGGAAATTGAAAAACGGTTGGCACCACTGAATTGCTCTCGAAAAGACGGTTCTAGAGAGGTGCGGGTCGATGGGGTTCGAAAAAGTTGAAAAGTGGGTCAATGTTGGGTGCTTTTTACAGTGTAGTCGCGAGTTGGGTCCTTTTAATCGAAAAACGGTGGGCGCCATTGAACTGGACGCGAAAAGACGCTTCCGGGGAGGTACGGGTCGACGGGGTTGAGAAAGTTGAAAACTGGACCAATTACGGGTGCTTTTTACAGTGTAGTCGCGAGCTGGGTCCATTTTTTCGTAAAACGGTGTGCACCATTGAACTAGACGCGAAAAGACGCTTCCGGAGAGGTACGGGTCGACGGGGTTGGAAAAAGTTGATTTTTTTTGTTTTTGTTTTTGTTTATTCCGTGAAAACTTTAATAATTTTTTTCAGTGCCTTGATGAGGGTTGGCAGGATTTGCACCAGGCGTTTCGGTGTCCAGGAGTGACCCTTAAGATACCCTAAAAATTTCAACTCTCTAGCTCAACTCCTTCGAGTGGAACAGACAGACAGACAAACAGACAGACAGACAGACACCAGATCGATTGCATAAGCCCGCTCTGAAGCTTTTTCAAAGCAGAAGGGCGGGCTAAAAATTGTGGCAACCCTGCACAAACACACACACGCGCGCGCGCGCGCGCGCGCGCGCCGAATTCCCGACCCCGACCGGACCCCCCCCCCCTCGAGTCAGGTCTGGAGCCGCCACTGTGCTGACTAGCTTGGTCATTATTTTGTTCATCAATATTTTTTGTTGTTATTTAGTATTGCTAATTGTGTACAAAAAAGAAAATATATTTTGTTATTTATTTTGATATCATTTTGTACAAAAAAGCTGTAATTGTACAAGATTATTTTGTTCATGAACAATATTATTGAATAAATCGATGATAAAAACCGAAATATATTTTGTACTTCAATTGTGTTAATGCTGCCCTAATTGCATATCAATATTAATTCAATTTTTTAAATAGATACTGGTAAACTTCCCTTCAGTTTCGATGTCGAATCGACGTCGATTCGCCGTGGATATGTTCCCTGTCGAATCGACGGCGATCGACGTTGAGAGTGGATCGATATTTTCGCCACAGATACGGAGAATCCACGCAAATTTCGACGCATTTGTCTCTCTACCAATCGACGTCGAATCCACGTCGAATCTACCATCCATTTCTCACTGGGCTGGTTTTTTCAGTTTGGAAAATACATGAGAAATTAGCTGAGTTTATACGAACTGCGAGTGACTTCTACACCAGGCGCGGCGGAACGCAGGGGGGGCAATGCCCCCCCCTGGCGCAGCCAGGGGGGCGCCGAAGGCGCCCAAAGGGGGCGCCGGAGGCGCCTAAAGGGGGCGCCAAAAACCACCCAGAGAAGGGCGCCGGGGGCGCCCACAGGTATGGGCGCCGCAGGCGCCCATAGAGAAACGAAGGCGGCGCCTACAAATGGGCACCGAAAGACTTAAAAAGGCATTTTTTTCCGCGCGCTCGCTTCGCTCGCGACTTAAGCCCTGTACTTACTCGTTCGTGGGCGCCCAGGAATGGGCGACTGAGGCACTCACAGGAGGGCGCTGGAGAGCATCCAGGGACCTTGGTCCCAATACTTCACCTAGGGTAGGGAGGGGAGAAGGGCTCCGATGCGCCCTCCAAAGACCTACTCAATTTTTCGCGCGCTCGCTTCGCTCGCGAACGTTCCCTACTTACCATAGTATTTTCGGAGAAAATGGGAGAGGCCCGACGTACTCCCTTGTCCAAACTATTTGTATACCAATTCAGTTCCTGAACAGGTCATTGTGGATAAGTTAGATCCCATTTTTCTCGCTCGCTTCGCTCGCGACTTATTATTCTGCTTTTGGTATGTGACAGGTCCTACCGCAAGGACTAGTCTCTGGCCCTAATCCCCCACTCCGTTTTCCCCATTTTAGCTATAATTTTTTAAACGCGTTTATATGCGTTAATGCGTGACTAATTGCATGCAATAAGAAATTTTTTCCCCCGTCGCTCGCTTTGCTCGCGTCTATTGCTAATTAAACTATTTAGTTACCATAAAACACACTAAAAACACGGAAATACAATTTTACTGTCGAATAATGTGTTTTTGGTTGCAAAAACCCCCACTTTGGGTAAGGGGGCGCCAAATCGCAAAATAGGGGGCGCCGAAGGCGCCTTCGGGCTTGCCCCCCCCCTGGCTTGAAAACGTTCCGCCGCGCCTGCTATATATGCGATTATGAAAGCATCGGGCTTGGTGACCTTCTAAAGCTCCATCTCATAAAACGTGCCCTCAATTGGATCCTTATCGAGATCCTCCAGCCGGTACACCGGCACCGCATAAGGAATGACCTGAACGATTTTAAATATCTCCTCGCTCCAGTTCCAGGTGTACCCTTTTTCGAAGACTTGTTTTTCTCTACTGATTCGGACATAATCACCCACATTAAACTTTGGCTTTTTTATACTGTTGTTCATACCGTGGTACAGGTTATTATATACCTCCAGAACCCTATCGGGTGTCACGTCTACAGGACGCATTTTAATAGAGCGGTGATAGGTGTGGTTATATGGGGAGGGGCTCGCAAGCGCTACAGATCACAAGCGCTACAGCTCGCTAGCGCTACAGCTCGCTAGCGCTACGGCTCACAAGCGCTACAGATCACAAGCGCTACAGCTCGCTAGCGCTACGGTTCGCTAGCGCTACGGGTCACAAGCGCTACAGCTCACAAACGCTACAGCTCGCTAGCGCTACGGCTCGCTAGCGCTACGGGTCACAAGCGCTACAGCGGGAATCCGACCGTTAGGCGGAGCCGACTATTGACTGTTTTTTGGGCGAGAACGATCTATTGATCTCAGTGCGTATGAGAAAATAAATTGCTCCGTTAGAGTCTCCTCTCTGTCCAAGGCCGGGGGTAGTTCCTGTCCTGTACCTTTTGTTGTTATATCAGCTGTTATAGTCAATAGCCGCCTCTATTTACTGTCTTAACTCAAAGAACAAATCATCATATTGATTTCTATAGGTTTCAGTAGAAATCGGAGTACTTCAAGGTGAGTTGTCGAGTTTCGCTCAATTCGTCGTTGCTAGTGATCTCAGCATCATTATGCAGCGATGAAAATAAACATTGCGAGGATTTGTAAGAAACAACAAACTGGATTTCACGCAGTTTCACCGCAGACGCGCCGGCCTCGGCCTTGGAGGGGGGGGGGGAGAGAGAGAGAGAGAGAGAGAGAGAGAGAGAGAGAGAGAGAGAGAGAGAGAGAGAGAGAGAGAGACAGACAGAGAGAGAGAGAGAGAGAGAGAGGGAGAGACTCGAACGGAGGAATTTTTTTCTCATACGCACTGAGACTAATAGGTCGTTCTCGCCCAAAACCCCGTCAATAGTCGGGTCCGCCTAACGGTCGGATTCTCGCTGTAGCGCTTGTGACCCGTAGCGCTAGCGAGCCGTAGCGCTAGTGAGCTGTAGCGTTTGTGAGCTGTAGCGCTTGTGACCCGTAGCGCTAGCGAACCGTAGCGCTAGCGAGCTGTAGCGCTTGTGATCTGTAGCGCTTGTGAGCCGTAGCGCTAGCGAGCTGTAGCGCTTGTGACCCGTAGCGCTTGTGATCTGTAGCGCTTGTGACCTACGTCCGTTATATGCATCCACAATATCATCAAGCAGTCCATCTACAGATCTGTATTTTTCAGTGTACACTATAAAAAAAAGTGTTGTTCGTTGACAGCGTTTGGGTTGCTAATTTTTTTAATCACACGCGCTGTTACCTAACCAGATTTATCGCAATACAACAACACACCTGTTCACTGACAACTTTATTGTCACGTAACAACAAAATTTGTCAAGAACCGCGCCAAAAAAATTCACTGTCAAACAACAAAATTTGCTGTTGTGGAACAACTTTACTGTCGAATGACAACAGGGTTGTTAGAAAACAATAACAGCTGTATCAAAACAACAAAGTTGTCAGGACCCGATGACACTGCAAACTGTTAATCGACAGCATTTGTTTTAGTGGAACAACTACCCTGTCAAATGACAACGTACCTGTTCAAAAACAGTAAAAACTGTTTGAAAACAGCAAATTTGTTGGGACTTTACGTGAAAGTTAGATGTCAATCGACAACATTTGCTGTCTTAGAACAACTTCCTTGTCGAACGATTTGCTAAGGACTGGTGTTGTTTGTCAAACATAATTTTGTTCGAAAACAATCATATATAGGTAAAAAAATTAGCAACCCAAAAACTGTTAACCGGCAACCACATATTATTGTTTTTATTCAGATATGAAGTCTGTTCTGAAACAACCACCTCGTCTAATAACAACACCGTTATCACACGGAATTTCATCATATGACAGCGATTTTTAACAGTGTAGGTGAATCTTTTAAACAATTTTGATTTCATGGTACGCTGCCACCTCTCCACAATCGAACACTTAATGTCAGGATTATGGGTGTGGATATAGGTTATGTTATTCTCTTTCAAAAATTTCTGAAATGTTTTGTCGATGTATTCTTTGCCTTTGTCAGAAAATAGGCGAGTGGGTCGCCGATCTGTACTTTTAAATATAGCTTGAAACCACTTAATGATAGAAGGACCAGATTTATCTTTTAGGGGGACAGCCCATCCATATTTTGAGAAAACATCTATGACACACAAAATATAGCTAAAGCCATCATTATCTTTTTTCAAAGACTGAAAATCAGTCAAATCTGTCTGCCATCTCTTCAATATTATCTGCATAAGTCACATTACGAGGAAAGCGGCGTCTAGCGGGTTTGTGAAGAGTGTAAGCGTCCTCACCCTCTAGATCATGCGTTATTTTCTCTTTCTTTTCTCCCGTAGCATCCCAGAGTTTCCACGCGGTGCCATAAGACGCAGGGTCAGCGGGCTCGTGATACACGTCCCCAAGATTGCCAGGCATGTTTGGGTTTAATAACACGACCTTTAGTCACGCGATTTCTCACGCGTTTTGGCTTAGTGATCGGAACCACAGTCCCCCCACCACCCTGGTTTCGCGCTTGAATAATAGCGACTCTACGTTTCTCGTTAGGAATAAGTTCCAACGGAATGTTAAGTGTAGATAGTGTTTTAATAAAGTTTGAAACACCCACAGGCTCAAAGTTTTTGCGTGAACGAGTGAGATCCGAAATTAAGTCAATGATATTTGAGTTTGTTACTGGTGTACCCTCCAGAGATACGAGTCCTGAGGAGTCCCACGTGACTCGTGAGCCAGTCGTACTCAAATAATCGTAAAGTCTCAGTGCAGCCGCTTTATATGTCTTTGGCATGGCGGCAGCGAGCTGCTGACGAATTAGAGCAGTGTCCCCGGTATCATCGAGAGAAAAATCTTCCACAGAAATACGTACGGGCCTCTTACTCTCGTTTTTAAAGTGTAAGTACCGCTGCAGTGCCTCATTGTACAATTTCCATTTAAGAGAATCATCAGCGTATTTTTTACGCAAAATAAGTTCCATCTCACTGTCAAGAGAGCTAAGTTGTGTCTCAGTGGGTGCCACCCACTGGGTGGTGGTGTCGGGTCATTAAAGCTTCGCCACACTCTCGTGTGGCACAAGAATCATTTTCTTAACGTGATTCATTGTAGGAGAGTAGGGAGTATAGACGCCACGGCACTAAGGAGTAGTGGAAGAAAAGTACCTCCTGTTTGTACAAGTGTCTTTTTCTTGACACTGGAAAAACTAACGTTACATGTGTCACGTTTCTTGCTGCTTTCTCCGGAGAAAACGTTTCGTGCTGCATTCTCTTTGTGATGCCCCTATCCTTTTGCATGGAGAGGAATCGAGAGGAATGCATCAGAAAACGTTTTCTCCAGTGAATACAGGATAACATGTGACACAAGTAACATTTGTTTTTCCAGTGAACTTGCCACCCCTCACCTCTCTGTGCGAGTCTCCTGATTTTATCACGGTGTCTCTTAAGTTTGGTCTTGTGACTGTCTGTCAGTGGAATATTACCACGTACCAAATTTTCGCAAATTTCGCATATAGCGTAAACAAGAACTCTATCGGAATTCTCAAGAATAGCTTTGTGAAGTTTTGGCTTAGCTGACTGAAGAACCTGCAACACAGCTTTGTGTGTCTTAACGGCAGGAGCCATTGTCACCAAATGATTCAGAGGACCGTCATCATCTCCCTTTTATACTTTGCGCGTGGAATGTAAACCACTATAGATTTACTCGGAAAAATGAGAGTGCGCATGCGCAGGTGATCTGTCTGATTGGGTTTGAAGTCAAACAAGATGTACGTGTACCCTGCCCGGGTAGCGTCCTCATAGTCCTCATAGCGTCCTCAAGAAGTGCACGGAAATGCTGGGGATCGACCTGCATACAGAAGGTGCGTATTTGAGCCAAGTCCCTACTTGTTTTGAAAAGCAGTGAGTTTTAACTAATCTGTCTTAATCCATCAGGGAACAGACACTGACTTAAGAAGAAAATGCTAAGGTTTCTGTGGTGAGAACCCTTGATAAAAAATTTCAGGATTTCTTTGTGATGTGACTTAATTTCGTGCATCATGTCATCCATAACTATCAGCTTAGGACCCTGGCCAGGAGGGTGGTCATCGAGTAGAGGAAGTTCTTGTCGAAAGTCAACACCATGTTGAGATTTTAGGGTGTCATACAGAGGCTGCCACTCGGCATAATAGAAAATAATGTGTTCAAATGTAGTGTTGAACATCTCATCTCTTTTCTCTATGAGACGATTCATAAAGTAAGTTTTACCACTTCATGTACCCTCGACCACGAGGGCAGTACATGGATGTTGGAACCTAAGATCCATCTTTATGACTGATAGTCAACCTCTATGTCTCTGTGTATTTATAGCAATGGGGCCTAACCAACGTCTCCCCTGCGCCGGTGGGGCCAGCCTGCTTCTCCCCTGCGCATTGCCTACCTCTTAGGCGTCCGCCAGGAACTCCATGGCCTCGAGGAGGTCCTGGTCTTCCTCCTCAGCCATGTCCCAGGCATTGTAGCCGTGGGGGACGGTGTTTGCTACATCCACCCGACGGCGCTTGGTGTTTTGTGCCTGCCACCTCTTGCTTGTGTCCCTTGTCACAATTTTCCAGTTAGTGAGCCTGACTATCTGGTGAGGGATGGGTACCGTGATTTTATCACGGCTTCCCATCACCATCGCCTTCAAGTTCTCGAATGTGACCAGCTGATCACATGAACTGTTGATGGTGATGACCCGTACTTTGATGCAGTACTTGATGTTCTGGTT